>JANSJX010000806.1:0-16536 GCA_026168455.1 Theocolax elegans | reverse complement strand
CAATTGTTATGATAACAGCAAGTCAGTCAAAGTCCAGACTTTTGCTTCTTGCCGTCATCCGAAATATCAAACATAGACGGGTATCTTATAGTTGTCTCAATCTATGGTATTTTAATAACCTGAGTGCTGTCAAAAATCTTACGGGCTATAGAACAACTTCCACTGCTAGACAAATGGGAAAATATTCTTAGCCTTATTCAGCTTGTCAGCTGGTTTCAGCTCATTCAAGCCAAGACAGCTGGAGACACTGTCTTAGTGCAGTGGAGCTAACTTTCAGCTAAGGTAGATAAATGAGATTAAGTTAACCTGCTAGTGTGGTAACGTATCCGAAAATCAATAATGTCAGTTGCAAGTTGATAAACAGCAAGCAGTCAAAGTCCAGACTGTTTCTGCCGTCATCCGAAATATCAACACATAGACGGGTATCTTATAGTTGTCCTCTATGGTATTTTAATAACCTGATTGCTGTCAAAAAAATCTTACGTGCTAATCAAATCGACATAAGCAACAAGTATCTTTTTGTAATAGTATGCGGAATATTCGTGTTTTCCGCACTGTTTTTAATGTCGAAAATGCTATTTTCCGTACTTGCATGCGGAAAATATTAAATTAATATTTTCTGAATTATTATCGTATTAAATAGAAACAAGTAGCTGAAGGCTACGTTGAGGAATCTATCCGTAATAAGAGAAAAATATCAAATGAAATAACGAAGGAAATTGATGGTAAGAATGAAGCTGGGCCGAGTAAAAAATTCAAAGCAAATGGAGAAGCTGGAGATACTAATACGAATAATGTAACTATCAAGGTGGATAGATGTTGTTTGCAATAATGTTTTATATATTATATAATATATGTGTTGTTATTATATATTCTGATATTATGATCTGATGATGTTACGTATATTTTGATTTTCGTTACGTTATCTATTTATGATCCATAACTATTATGTAATTACTTGAAATATTTTGAAAAGTACAATAAATCTTAGGTTGTAGCAATTTAATTTTTTAATAGATAGTTATAATTATTTTTAAAAGGGGGGGGGGCCCCGCCCCCCAACCCACGGCGGGGGCTTCGCCCCCTGCACCCCAACCAGTGCTTGCAGCCCTGGACCCGCCTCTCCCACCCTTACCTCTCATTCACTATCCACATTTGTCTTACTGTATTACTTAATTTCTATTTTTTAATAATTGTAATAACAGTAGCAATGTATGCGAATTTTCCGCATATAATTACAAAAAATATCGTTCATAACTCGTGCGGACGATTTCCGCACTCGTGTGACTGCATAAGCACTCGTGGATGGCTTCGCCAGCCACTCGTGATTCGCAGTCACTACTCGTGCGGAAAATCGTGTTTTCCGCACTTGTTGTGAAATATACTATTAATTAAATATTTATCAATTTTTTTTTGCTTAAACTCCATAAAGTTTCTGCAATAGAAAATACTGCAATAGAAAATCATCCTTTGGTACCAACATTCAAATTCCAATAGTGAATACCAATATTGGTCCAGCGTTCGATACCAAAGTTCAAAATCAATAATGGATACCAATATCGCTCTAACGTTGGATACGAACTTTCAAAACCAATAATGAGTGCCAATATTGGTCCAACGTTGGGTACCAATTATGATTTATCGTTGGATACCAACTTTGGTCCAACGTTGGGTATCAACATTGGTCCAACGTTGGGTACCAACATTGGTCAAACTTTGGGTACCACCATTGGTCCAACATTGGGTACCAGCATTGGTCCAACGTTGAGTACCAATATTGATGCAACATTGGGTACCAACATTCCAAACCATCTATGGCACAGGAATGGGCGATTCTACTCGATTCTCTAAAAATTATTCGATTAATTTTTTAAATTATCGATTAATTATTCGATTCTTGAAGAATCGATACTCCAGAAACAGAAAATCGACACTCCAGAAACGAAGTATCGATACGACTATACGATAGCACTGATATGAATTACGAAAATATTCTGTATTAAGTGGTTACCGAACTTAAAACACGACAAGTGGTCTTAGAATACGAAAAACGGGAAAGAAGACCTGAGCAGAGCAGGATGATGTAAAAACCATGCGGTGCCCGACCGTATTCCAATTTTCGACGTTGAAAAATGTATAAGAATCAAAGACTGAGTACTGATAATATGAAAATATAAAAATAGTAATAGTGAATTAGCGTCTATAAGTAAACAGAAATCTGTATAATCTTAGAGGCTATTAGTATGTACAGCTTACCCGGCGAAAAATTATCCTATGACTTATATCAGGATTATTCACATGATTTATTACGGGATTTATCATGGGATTTTTTATGTTATTAATCACGAAATTTATCTTGGGATTAGTTATGGCATTTATAACGGGATTTATCATAGGATGTTAGCGAGAATTAAATCCCTTTATAAATTCCGCGATTAATCTCGTGATTAATCCCGTGATATATCCCATTATAAATCCTGTAATAAATCCCGCCAGATATACCGTGATAAATCCCGTGATAATTCCTATGGTAGGCGTTGGTAAATACTCACCTATAATGTGGTACGTATTTAATTTATTTTGTTATAATAATTATTAGGGAATAGAATAGTAATAAATATCATTATAAAAGAATATGTTTTTAATTCAAGTATATTTATTTTAAACTTACAATAAATATAATTATTAAATATAAAGTAACTTAAAGCCAAATATCACATTTTTTCTTAAAATTAACAATACTTTTTATATTTGGTGCTCTAAAAATTACTTAATATATACATAATAAATGTAAATTATGTTTGTATATTGAACTCTAATTTTATTTTTGTCCATTTTTCAGCTTGTCAGCAATTCTCGCTTCTCTTCTTAAGTCTCTAATTTTTTTTGAGATTACAGCTGTGCTATCTGTTAACCAATACGCCTTGTCCTCTTGGGTTGCATTTTGTTTACGGAGTAAAAAATCAGAATAAATACCTGGGAATGTGCATTATTATAATTTTTGGTAATAAATTAAAATTTTAATGTAATTGATTTTCTTAGAAGTATCTTACTTATCGCTAAGCAAAGCAAATTCTTTTCTAGAGTTTTAACCGGTGACCTGTTGGGTAGAGGTTTTTGAACTTTGGTGACATCTAACAAACGGTTAACCAAATCACGAGGCTTCCAAATTACACAAACTAGTTACCTCAAGAAAATTGTTGGTTTGTCTTTTTGCATGAGAATCCAGGTAGCATACTTCATCCAAATATTCTCCCCAAGATAAATCTAAAAGATTATTAATTAGTCAGTAATACTTAGAAAGTGTACGGAATGCATGGTTATTGGAGAATGGATCTTATCCAATCTATAGGATATGGTTATGGCCACTTTCACGAAAATTATACAAAACTTAACAATATATAATCTCAAAATGAATATTACATCCACTTCAATCGCCTTATAACTCGAAAGCAATTAAAACTAGATACACAAACTTGCAACCAGCAGAAAGCTGAGATTAAATAGATACGATTTATAGAAAATAAACCTGAATTGACCAATTTGGCTCAATCTTATGGAAAAAATAAGAAAAGAAGAAATTTGGGCCAAAATTTAGCATTAAAAATTTATTAATTTTATGCTCAACTTTACCTGATCACCTTTTACTTGGTAACGCTTCTCACGGTCAGCGTATCCATTACCGGTAGAGCTGTAATATCTCAATGACTTTCTTATAAGGTGTTTCACCCAGTGACACTTTAGTGTCAAATTTTTGTAACGGGGATCAAATTGTTCATCATCACTATCATCATCTTCTTCGTCATCAGAGTTCGAATGGTGGAAAACAGCTTTAGAATTTTCTTGATTCACCTTTTCTTGTTGTGTTTCTTTGATAGGAAAATTGTCGAAAGCATCACCTTCATATTGATTTAGATTGTAATTGTCATTATCGTCCTCACCATCTTAGTCTCAAAATGTTGATTGTTGTACCATTGACCTCTTAAATATTAATAGAATTGTTAAACACTATATAAAAGCTATTTATGTATTCAAGAAAATAATTGCCTTGAAATGATATATTTCTATTTTTTTCAAAATTGTAAGAATACTTAGTATGTTTAATTTAATAATAATAAATTTAATTTTGTATTTACAGCAAGAAGCTAAAATAAATGTGCGAAAAAAAGTAAGTAGGCTAAAAAAAATTTGTGAAAAAAGGCTAAAATATGTCTGCGAAGAAAAAAGTAAGTCTGCAGTGAATAAACTGAGTCTACAGGGAATATAGAAAGTCTACGGGGAATAAAATTATCAGAGGAATTAAATGCAGTTTTACTCACTTCGTAGAATCAATAATGTGGTCAGCCATTATAAGATCATTCGGATGAAAATAAATTTTTTTTACCTGACTCATTTTGGTTAAGCTCCTCGTTATAGTTTTTTTCTTTCACAGCTACTTTTATCTTTTTACTTTGTTCTCCATCACTAGCATCAGAGTCTTCAAAAAGTGGTATAGTTATATTTTTCATATCCTTTAATACTTTACTGCTTCTGTCGATTGATACAACAGACTTGAATTGTTCTATTTGCGTATGAGACTTGGTACCTTGATTACGTTTACTCTTTTTTGGTTTAGTTGGTATTTCACCCAAGTCAGAAAAAACTTTTGGATACATCACTCGCTTAGATGTAACTTTTATTTCTAAATCTTTCTTCACACCTGTAATTAAACACACATACACTTACAACATTTTACTAATACATTAATTTTAATTAAAACTAAATTATTATACTAACTTACCCAAACATAGAATGTTACAAGGCCAATATTCATAATGATCGTGTTCTTCCGAGCAATCTTTTGAGCACAGAAACCATTTAGCATAGTAGGTCTCATTCTGATCAAAATCTTGTGAATTGTTTGGATGAATGTGGTCACTATCTTCATCGTCGCTGTTGCATTTAATGTTAGTAATGTTTCGAATATAAAACTTTTTTGGTTGATCCAAAAAACGAACTCTCGCGTGCGTAACCTCCATTATTGCACAAAATAAAATAAACTATATTTATGTTTCTATATTTACAGAATGTGTACTTTTTAGCTCTATAATAATAACACAGTATAAGAGAATCTGCGATTTAAAACGAAGCAATATTAATCGTTTTAGATAGGGATTTGTTTTCTTATGAAATATTATGCAAATTCTTCTAATATTAAATTAACGCGAGACGACTATATACATGTGTATATATGTAATTGTAGTGTACCTGCGAACAGTGTACACATAAAGATATATATCACCTAACCTATTGTGTAGCTACTAAAAGTAATAATTAACAAATTATAAAAAATGTAGTTTTATAGACCTCAATTTGCTCGTCGATTTGCTCATTAGTTAATTAAATTTGCGCAATATATTATGCAACTTAAATGTGTAGAATTTTAATTGTTAAGAATAAAAAATTTTTACGTGTTGAGCTCAAATATGGGTATGTTCCGAAAAAGCGACTCGACATTCTTGCATTCTGGAATACGTCTAATGGATTATATTCTCTAACCTTTAAATTTTACGCCTTTTCAGTAGCGTGAGACAGACTTAAACCAAAATTGATCATGTGCTTTGTGTATCTCTGTGTAACCTATCAACAGCTACTTTGTAAACAATACGTTTAAATGGTTAATTATATATACTTTTGTGTAATAATTATTTGTATAAGTGCATAGTGCTTCAAAGAATATAATAATAATCACATGATGATTTTAAATGCGTGATTAAGTAAGTATTATACTTTTAGTTATACACATAATAATAATGCATTATTTTTGTAGTAAGCTTATCGCAAACTTCGATCTATTCTTGTTCTTTCTTTTTCTTTTTAAAGTGGAGAGTTTAAACTTTAGTTTGTTGAGCAAAATATGTTATACTTTTTTATGAGATCGAAGGAAATCGTTTTGAAATGATTGTTTGTGTTTTATTTTTATTATAATAAATATAAATAGTTATAAAAGAAAGCACCTTTTAGATGGTAATGTATGTGTAATATTGAGACACACAATGTTATTCTAATATTATTATGATTCAGAAAATGAAAATTATAAATTAAATAGATAAGTTACACTTTTTTAAGAATTCGTGTATAAAGTCTGCTGGAGGATTTTTAGGAAATTTTTGTAATAAGGTAGTATTTAATGAGTAGGGCTGTTTTAATTTAGAAAAGTAGCGTTCTAATTTTTTTAATAATGGGCGTCTTTGATTGTTATATGTTGGACAATCCCAGAGAACATGATCTATGTTCTGGAAATCTCCGCAATGAGGGCAGGTAGGAGAAGGTGCCATGTTTTTCCTAAATAAACTGACTGCTAGGGAATAATGGTTGGATCTTATTCGATTAATAGTGGTGATATGAGATCTTGAGGTAAATGATTTAAAAAACCAGGTTTTGGAGTAGTGCTCATCGTAATAGTTTTGAAAGTATAAGGTTCCTTTAAAAAGGCTTTGACGTTTAATTAAGGATAAAAAGGAATTCCTACTATTTGTTTTAATAGATTCTATAAAGTCGGTAAAATATAAATGGGTAAAAATGATGGAACCTTGCGAGATAGCATTTTTTGCATAAGCGTCGACAATTTCATTTTCAGAGATATTTACATGAGAAGGGATCCAGATTAAATTAGCATTTTTACCTAGTTGTTTGCATTTAAATAGAAGGGATTTGATGTCTAATATAACATGTGATATATGTTTATTTTTTATAGGATTATATTTTTTGATGGCAGTAAGCACACTTAATGAGTCAGAAAAGATGTAAATTTCTTTGTTATCTAATGAAATAAAGTGATCTAGAGCGAGAAAAATGGCAAGAGCTTCCGCAGTGAATATTGAGGTAATATTATGTAGTTTATATTGATAGTTAGAGTTATTGGATGGGATGTAATAAGCTAGACCTACAGAGTCGGAAGATGTGTTCTTTGATGCATCATTAAAAATAGTATATAAGTTATTAATTTTATTTAGAAAATGGTTTTTGAATTCTACGTTAGGGAAAGGAGATTGTTTTATTTTAGATCCAGTGTGAGTATCAATATTTGGTTGATGTGTGACAATAGAATAATCATAATTAAAAGGTAGGGGAGTAGAGTGTGTTCTAATAAGATTGTTGGTTAATGGGAGCATTGATCTATATGATTTAAGTAAATAGGAATTTGAAAGGTTAAAGTGTGAGATTTGAGAGTTTAATAACTGTACTAGCAACAGATACCTCGTTCGCTAACGCTCACTCGGTTGTATTTTGATCGTGCTTATTTTAGATGAGTATATGTAAAATAGTTACACAGCCTTTTTTCTTTAAAGTTAAATGTGACATTTTTATGTTCATTTTTTAAATGAAAAACATTACATTTTTTAAATAATTAGTAAACCAATTGGGTTTATCAAGGCAGAAATTGCATTTTTATAGATACACCAAATTCGCTGTGTAAAGTTGAAGTTTATATGCATATAAATTTAAATTTTCTTGGATTAAAGCCCTTCGACAACTTTTATCTTGCAAGGAGTTTTTTGTATTTGCACCTGTTTTAAGCCTATTTTTGATAATATTTTAATATTTTACTTAATGAATGTGTTAAAAATCATCAAAAAAGAATATTTTTTATAATATATTTTATAAACATGAACATTTCACATAATATTTTATAAAAATTACAAAAATATTTTTATAACCGTACTCTACCCTTAACAGCAACAATGATAATTTGCGCATTGCGAAGAGGATTATGGTATAATTAATGTGGTGACTGAGATGTCGTTTTTGTAAAAAAAAATTGAGAAATAAACAAAATATGATAGTTAACTACCAAAGTTTTCAAATTAATCAAAATTTCTTTAAAATTACATGTAACTACTATTGTACAGACGATTGAAAAGAGTGTGAGAACTCGATATATTTTGTGTCGACTTTCCAATATTTTGGTTTTTTAAAAGAGGTTATAGATTAAAAAAACATCAAAGACAGAACTGAAAATAAAGTTCAACTGAAAACTTGATCATCTAATGACTATCAATTATTTCGTGACATTCAAAGAATCCGTGAAATGTCAATCATTCGTGAGATTTCCACTCCATTTTCATCATTATTGCAGGGGTCCTTTATAGTATATGAGCGGGCAATCGTTTCAAAAAGGCATCTCGAATCTTGATCTCGCGTAGACGAGTTGAAAACTCATCTAAAGTTTGTGTCGACTTTCCAATGTTTTCGTTTTATTTGATAATTTTAAATAACTATTTATACATTATTGAATGAGAGTTAGGCTCTTGGATAGTGTATTTGATGAAAACCTGATGTCGTTTCTGCAGACCAAGACATGTTGTACTGAAGTCATTTAGATTTTTCGTGTATAGTTGTAACACACGCTCCGTAAAATATATTTATCCTTCCAGAGTTAGCCAACATATGAATATTGTATTCGACTCTTACGGCGAGGATGTGCTGGTAAGGTATACATTTCAAGAATCATATATTTTTTCAATGCATGATCCATTTAATAGTAACATAATAAGGGCTCTGTAACAGTGTAAGTTAAGGAAAGAAAAGTATACTGTTAAATTTTGACGCTAATAATGTGTGACAATGTGCTTTGCACATGTCAAGAGCGAGCGACAGAACCCCTGACAAACACCTACCTACCCGGATAAGCTAAACGAGTCCCTAGCTATACTACCTACCCATATACTATTTCCTAGTTACCTACCCGCACATTAACTACGTCCTGCCTACCCTCACAGTCTAATAACCCTTTCCCAAGCACAGCACACAACACTGAGGTGGTCATGGCGATGAGGATCTTGGGCGAGCTCAGATTATCAGGTGGGCTCCTCCGAGTCTGGCACAGCCAACAGGATAGTCAAGGGAGGCGATCACTACGAAGCCTCCAGGACCCTCCGAAGCCTTACAGCATAGCAGCCAAGGCGATGAGGTGGTACCCATGCAGGAAGCCGAAGAACCTCCAACGCCAAGCAAGATACAGCTGTAAAAGAGATGTTTATAAGAACAAAAACACAGCAATAGGGTAAGGAGCAAGGAAGAGGATGAATAGCCATAGCCAAGAAGACAAAAGACAAGGGAAGATATGTACAGCTGTATATAAGTACTACAGCTGTACAAGGAACATCATAGGGTAAATTGAGGTTAGGTTAATGTACACAAACAACGTGTACAGCCGATATCTCGGACAATAACGCATATAAACACACACATATGTGTAAACCTTACGACCAAATACCCACCTAGAGCCGTAGACGGAGAGGCTAGTCGTCAACGAGGTCAACGTCGTCGAGGAGAGAGGGGTGACTCGGCCTCAAGCAGCAAGCGACGGCGGGTGAGCTTCGTACCTGAAACTCATGCCGTACCCGTTGAAGAACGCAGTTAATAGCTGAAGAACTATTAGTTACCTGAAGAGGTTGTACCTCGTCTCCGAGACGGCAGCAGCACCAGGTTGTCATCACGGCATACATCACCATACAGCCGACTCGTACCGATACAGCCTGAACACTGCGGCACTCGACACGCTCGCACGACGCGAGATCGAGGTGCCGCGCACGAGTACGTACTGCGCAGGCGCGCGGTACAAACACGGGGCTCTCGAGCACGCCGAGAGTCAGAGCTCTACGGTCCGCCGTCCTAAACGGATAATAGTATCGAGTATAGCGAAGCCGCAGATTAACAAGTAGCTAACGAGAGAGATAGAGAGAGTGACATCGCCATTGAGGGACGAGTGCCGATTCCTCCGATAAAGGTTGTGTGTGCGAGATCCTGGTCCCCTCCTTTCCCTTCCCCTTACAGCATAACCCGGTACGGCGAGAGTACTGCTCTGTATATAGTGTCAGGTTAAGATAACCCGCGTGTTATCGTTATTCGTCGCGTATTAACGCGGCTGGCGCCCACCTTTTCACTTAGTTGTTTATTATAATAAATACTTGTTTTATTTATATTAAATAGTTGACTCTAATTGACCTGCACCCTGATCCCCAGTGCAGCGTCACAAATGATAGAATTAAATACAGAAAGAAAATAAATATGACAAAGAGTAAAAATAAGAATATATATATATATATATATCTCTCTATAATATATAAATATTTCGCCGCCGCCGCCGCCGCCGCCGCCGTGTCTAAGAATTCAGAATTCAACATATATATATATGTTTTATATATATATGTCATATATATGTTATATATATATGTCATATATATGTTATATATATATATGTTATATATATATGTTATATATATGTTATATATATATGTCATATATATATGTTATATATATATATGTTATATATATATGTCATATATATGTGTGTGTGTGCATGTGTGTATGTGTGTGTGTGTGTGAGTGTGTGTGTGTGTGATCATACACTTTTCCAAATATCCATATGTGATATATACAATGGGTTAAAAATTAAATACATTAATTATTGCATTTTTAAGATAATTCATAACTTTTTACAGAACTGAAGGCCATAAAAGTGCTACAGACTATTTGAAAGGTATTGCTCCAAGCTTTCTTTCAAACTTTTGGATAAAAAATCAATTGTAGCGCACTTACACTTTTTTTAAGTTGAATATTGGCATGTATTTTATATAAAATTTACATTGAAATTAGAAATTCTAACCCAGAAGTGTGTGTGTGTATGTGTGTGCGTGTGTGTGTGTACGTGTTATTTGTTTTTTCAAGAATAGATAATATATGTATTTTTTCCGTGCGCAAAAAAAAGTTGTGAATATAACTTGAAAGAATGTGTATTAGTTTACTTATTCCTGATAAAACTCATAAAATAAAAACGGACCTAAAATTTAATGTAATGTTTTTAAAAATATGCACAATTTTACGAAGATAAAATAAATATTAATCAAGTATAACATACACTTTTCCAAATATCTATATGTGAAATATACAATAAATTAAAAATTAATACATTAATTATTGCATTTTTAAGATAATTCTATTATAAACAGTAATGGCAAAAGAAAATTCAAATTTTAACAGAGGCAATATAAAATACGAATTACATTTCAAAAATTTTTTGAAATTTATTATTTTAGTAGTATTTAATTTAAATATTATTCAAATCAAAATTTAAAAATTGTATGGATATATAAGTAAGTAGATTACGTATATTTATATAAAACAATTATTTTATATTAAACAAGTATGTATTTATTAGAAACAAAAGGTTATTTAAGGAATGCCTTGTTTATAATAATTAAAATAAATATATGGGCTCTGTAACTAAAGGGAAAAAAATTGGATATAATTATGGATTAAAACGCAAATTTTTGAAAGCGGGTGCAAATTACGATTTACGGGAGAAATGGAAGAAACAGGTTTTTATTTAATACCGCTTAAAATGTTATAAATAATTCTTTAAAGCTAATACAAAAACTTAATTTAATTAAGAAGAAAGTTTTATTACTCTTAAAGCATAAAATATTAATGACATGTAGAACTCTTGGCGATGACTTAAATAAATTAATTTTAGGAGGTAAAGTTCTATTAAATCCGTTTCAAATAATCTAAAATTTTAATAGGTTTTTACTAAATACTACAATGAAGTATATGCACTTTACTATTTTTGGTAAGTTAACTGTTCATTACCATATATATGGGCTATTTCACATCAGTGGTACGATGAAACTTTGAAATCACTCCAAATTTGTGAACAGACTGGAAATATCTTCCAGAAGATAGAAAAAAAATTTGAGGTGTTAAAAATAATTTGCCTAAGAGTTATTCCACCATGAAAAATGGAAATTTTTCAATTTTTTAGAGAAATTATTATTTTTAAAGCTATTTATCTCAAAATCTATTGATTTTTTTAAAAATACATTATAAACAACTTTTGTTCAAAATAATCTTTAGAACTTATCTACTTGGGTTACAATTCCTGATTTTAAAATCTCGAAGAGATAGAACGCCCGGAAATATTGAATATCAAAAAAGCCGACCACGCCACAATCGATTTTGATCTAACACCGCTCAAAAGATCACATTTTTTGAACACACAAACGCCAAATTTTTTTAAAAATTTAAATGGGAAATACCATGTTAATTTTTGTTAATTTTTTGTCTTTCTTTAAATTATCATAACTTTTTACGGAATTGAAGGTCATAAAAAGCTACAGACTATTTGAAAGGTATTGCTCCAAGTTTTCTTTTAGACTTTTGGATAAAAAAATCAATTGCGGCGAACTTACACTTTTTTAAGTTGAATATTGACATGTAGTTTATGTAACATTGACCTTAAGATTAGAAATTCTAACCCAGAAGGATAAATTCTACACATAATTAGCAACGAATATTTGTATAGTAAAAGTTGATAGATTTTGAGTTAAATAGCGATAAACCCAGCTGGTGTTGAAAAGAACTGGATAAAGTTCACTTTTTGAGGTTATAATAACTTTTGAGCTAATAAATTCCAGTACCTAAAAATTTTTTTCTGTATTCTGCAAAAAAATTGGCAAAGTGTACTCAAAATTTGGTGCATTTTAAAATTTTGATCGGACCACTTCACGTGGAATACCCCATATATATATTATATATATATTACACCTTTGGTGTAAGTTATGTCCTAAAATACGTGAAAATTAGTGATTTTATGAGGTTTATGAGGCATAACTTACAACAGCGGTCTTGGCCAATAAGCTAACCCAAGCCATTCGAAAGCTCGCGAAAAATGTGAACTTTTGAGAGGTGTTAGATTAAAATCGATTATGGTGTGGTAGCCGTTTTTGGATATTCAATATGTCCGGGTGTTCTATCTCTTCGAGATTTTAAAATTAAGAAATGTAACCAGGGTAGATAAGTTCTAAAGATTAATTTAAACAAAAGTAGTTTGTAATGTTTTTTCAAAAAAATCAACAGATTTTGAGATAAATGGCTTTAAAAATAGAAATTTTTCTAATAAATTGAAAAATTTCCACTTTTCATGGTCGAATAACTCTTAAGCAAATTATTTTTAACACTTAAATTTTTTTTGTATGTTCTGGAAGATGTTTCCAGCCTGTTCTCAAATTTTGGAGTGATTTAAAATTTTCGTCGTACCACTTCACGTGAGATAGACCATATATATGTATACATATGTATGTATGTATGTGGGTGTGTGTGTGTGCGGCGTAATATTTATATAATATATATATATATTTTTTAAAATTGTTTTTTCAAGAATACATAATATACGTATTTTTTCCGTGCGCAAAAAAAAGTTGTGAACATAACTTGAAAGAATGTGTATTTGTCTACTCATTCTTCATAAAACTCATAAAATTTTTAAACGTATACCCAATAATAATAACGGATCTAAAATGCAATGTAATGCTTTAAATACAGATGCAAAATTGTTTGAAGATTAAATAAATATTAATCAAGTATAACATACACTTTTCCAAATATCTATATGTGAAATATACAATAAGATAAAAATTAAATATATTAATTATTGCATTTTTAAGATAATTCTATTATAAACAGTATAGGCAAAAGAAAATTCAAATTTTAACAGTGGCAATGTAAAATACGAATTACATTTGAATAGATTTTCAAAAACTATTAATTTAGGAGCATTTAATTTAAATATTTTTTAAATTAATATTTCAAAATTGTATGGATATATAAGTGTGTAGATAATTTATATTTATATAACACAATATTTTAAATAAACAAGTATGTATTTATTAGAAATAGAAGGATATTTAAGAAATGAATTTGTTTATAATAATCAAAATAAATATTTGGGCTCTGCATAGTAAAAATAAATTGGATATAATTATGGATTAAAACGCAAATTTTGAAATAGAGTGCAAATTACGAATCACGGGAGAAATGGAAGAAACAGGTTTTTATTTATATAGCGCTAAAATTTTATAAATAATTCTTTAAAAATAATACAAAAATTAATTTAATTAAGAAGAAAGTTTTATTACTATTAAAGTACAAAATATTAATGACATAGAACTTTTGGCGATGATCGTTCGTCATTAAATAAATTAATTTTAGAAGGTGAATTTCTATTTATAACGGTTTAAAATAATCCAAAATGTTAATAAGTTGTTAACTAAAATACTACAATTTAGTAGGTATATGTACTTTACTATTTTTGGTAAGTTAATTTTTCATTAATATTTATAATTATTAAAATATAAATTTAAGCTTTATAAGAATTCATATAGTTTAAAACTTACAGTTAACATTTAATATGTCTATTTTTTTTATTATTTTTATTCTGATTTCATTACACTAAATTTTGGTAAACTTTTATTTATAAATTATAATAACTATAGAAATACCTCCAAGGTGTTGTATGAATCTGTTTAATTTTTAAGGTGTCCATGGTAGTGAAAAAATAATACAATTTAAAACATTATTTTAAATAAATTAATTACGAAAAACCTTTTTCGAAATTAAAAATAGGGGGTTGGCGCGCGAAGCGCGCAGGGGGGCGAAGCCCCCCTAGTATATATATATATATATATATATATTGTGTCTGTGTAAAAATAATCATTATAGGTTATTATAAAGAAGGTGTGTGTGCGTGTGTTCAGAAAGAAAGTGAAATATGTCCATATATTTAATATATTTAAAATGCACACACATAAAATAATTTCCATTTGGGGGGGTATCGTAATTTTAAATAAATTGATGTAATATAATGTGTTTACAGAATACATAAAATATAAGCATGTTCTTTAATGGCGGGTGGTAACATTTTTTATAAAGTGGTATAAAATACTGTCGTTGTGTTATATATGGTTTTAATTTGTATGTGAATGTAGTATTATTTCAAAGTGATGGTTTTTTATAATGCATATTTAAAAATTTTGGTATTTAATAGAATCTGTATAGTAATTGTTATTATAAAATTGAGTGTTATGAAAATCATTTTTTACGCACGTTGGGTGAGTGATTGTATCTAAATGGCGGCTCTGTCGAAATATTTTATACACGATATATGCAAATATAATTCTAATTGTAAAATTTTAACAAATTTAAGTTTTTAAATAATAATTTTAAATACCTGTTTATACGTTATTATAAGAATTAAACTCTCGGTCGTTGTATTTTGGGAAACTCTGATTCTTTTTAGAAGTCTGTAAGTTTTGTCGAACGGCAGGCTATTATCAATTATTTTGCATATTTATTTTAATGATTCAGTAGTAGTAATATTTCAATGGATTTTTATTATATTTCATTTTTTTTATTTATTATAACTAATGTAATGATTTGTCATTTACAATATGATATGTTGCAGCCGATTTTCAATTGTATTTTAATGATTTTCAGCGCAAACAATTATTAATTATTTTGCATATTCACTTTAATCATTCAATAGTTGTAATATTTTAATGTTTTTTTTCATACTTCCATTTTTATTTATTTATAAAATTTATATAAAATGTGTATAAATTTTCGTCTACACATTTACAATACTTTTTTAAACACTATATTGTTAGTGTAAATTTTGATTTTATTTTTTAATGTATCATTTTCTATTTTTGCATTATTTAACAGTAATATTTTTAAATTTTTTCTACTTTTAGCTCTTGAAAGAGCTACGTATAATTGACCATGGCTAAAAATTGGAGATGGTAAATAGATACCAACTTGATTGTATGACTGTCCTTGTGATTTGTTAATAGTCATTGCAAAACCTAATCGAATGGGAAATTGTTTTCTGCACATGTTGAATGGTATATCTTCTTTAGATGGTGACAAAGTGATTCTTGGTGTTAAAACTAATTTTCCAATTTTTTTCCGCTTATAATTTCTGCTTTAATTAAATGTTTCATAAGTTTTATTACTAATGATCTTGTTCCATTACAAAGACCTTCCTTCACATTTAAATTTCTTAGAAGAATTACTATTGCACCTACTTTTAATTGTAATTTATGTAGAGGAAGTCCATTAGGTGTAAGGGAATTAAGAAATTCTGTAGGTAACATGACATCTAAGTTTTCTCCATTATCATCTTCTGCTGTATCTACACTTAAGTATTCAATAATTTGCCCTTTCATTATAGCCAAAATTTTATTATTTATTTCAATTACGTCGTTGTTGGTGAAGGCTAATATAACTTTATCATTTATTTTTATTTCGTTTTCAAAAATTTCTGCAATGACCTCATTTTCTTTTGTTATTAAATAAGAGGGATTTCAAGCAGTTCATTTTCTTCTTCATACATATTTAAACGTTTACCTTCACCTACATTTAATAACCATTGTCTAAAATAATTGTCATTATCTGTCACTCGAAAATTTTCATTTAGTGTCATACGTATAAAATTCGGCCATAAGTAACTGTTTTTAACTGAATTTTCAATAACTTCAGTACGACTACCATGTCGTATAACTGGTAATGTTTGCCTAAAATCGCCTGAAACAACCAACATTTTACCACCAAATATTTTTTTATTATTACTTATATCTTGAAATAGGCGATTGACTGCTTCAAAAGCATATTTCGATGTCATAGATATTTCATCCATATTATAATTTGAACTTCTTT
>JANSJX010000805.1:0-16633 GCA_026168455.1 Theocolax elegans | reverse complement strand
GAAATTGCCTATTAGTGGTCTTATGTAGACTTTTCTCTTTTATTGTTAAAAATTCATGTTCATCAGTTACCTTATTTACTAGGTCTTGGAAGTTAAATATATACATATGCGGTTGTTGGATATTTTCGATGAGGCGATGATGTTTTTTGGTTGCACTAAATTTCCAATTGCACAAGTGTAGTCGTTAATGTTAAATCTTCCATGCACATCATTATTAGTCCTTGATCTCTTTTGGGAATTGAATATTTTTGCACTAGATTAGCATAACTAGGATTTGATGGAGCCGGTCTTGCCACAAAGGTGGGGATCTCATTATTTAACAGTAGTTTTCTTCTTCGTATTCATTTTTACTACGTTTACACGCAGCAAATTGAGTTGAGTGGATCACTCGCGATTAGCTTGGCTCAGAGGCCAGGCTCCGATATTTATTGATATGCCAATAGTACACGGAGCGTTTGTAAACACGTGCGAACTCGACCAACTCCAATGAAGACTGAACATAAATTATTCTCGCGGTTTTGCCTTAAATATTATATAAATATTAATTTTCGTAAGAATAGTATCTTAGTCGTAATTGGCTCAGATGGTCACGTAAGGCGTTCGACATTCCTTTAAAATATTATGACAAATTATGAATGGTGGTCTTCGACTTATATCATAAAAGTTCTAACTTGAATAATCGATTAATCCCAGCTAAACAAAACAACAGAACGCAATTTCGTTGTAAAGATTTTAACGGATAGTTTATCTAAAATGTATCGTAATAAATTTAAAATTGTAAAATTTAACTGGAAAGAAATCCAAAAGTTTTCTCACATTTATTCTTTGGCCTATAAGAAAATATCACATATTCGCAGGGTATAGAGGTAGAGTAACGCTCTCGTGGTCTACAGTGAAACGCGACGGTGGTAATTTACGGCGAGACATTCCGCTATAAAGGCTCGCGGAGTCAAAAAGTGAAATACTTTTCGATCAATTTCAGCATTTGTCGCCCACTTTCGCCCCCTTCAAAGTACTTATAGGGCTGAGTTTTGGGTCGTACAACTTGATGCACATTAAATTTTAGTTTTAAATAACCTATCGTCGCAAAAGAACGTGATACAAAAGTCAAGAGAAAACTTGAACATAAGTGTCGAATTTCGACGTCAAAGACTAGAGAATCATGTGAATTTTGAAAATAACGAAATTGACAAAACTCGAAAACTTTATTTTAAAATTACATCAAAAATTACTTTTTACTTTCTTAGAACAATTTAAACATCTTTTTTTGCTGACCTGTGTAATTGACTATTTCTCAACTTAGTCTCTTACTATAGACATAAAACTTGGTACATGATCCCTGTGCGTGTATTTCAATAAATCTGCATAGGTTGATATGGTTTAGCAAAGCAATAAAAAAACTCATACGTGGACAGTACCTTGGAAGAAGTAAAAGCGCTAATTAGTGATATTATTGATATAAATACCAATTTTATCATGCACGGGTGGACAAGTAAGAATGCAAAAGCTCTTGAAGAGAAATCAGTAATCGCGCAAAAGTACGTTAAAAAACAAATGCAATTTTTCGACCGAAGGGGAAAGTATGTTTTAGGACTTTTTGGAACAAGAATACTGATATGCTTGGATTTAAAGTAAATCAAGAAATTATATCCGGCAAAAAGAAACCCTCTAAATGAAAATTATTATTATGCATTATCATGTCCGTATTCGATCCACTCGGTTTAGTAAGTCCGTGTACATTGCGAAAAAATATCCTGGAAATGATGGTATAACTCGTGTAGTAAATATTAGCACAAGTAACAGCAAATATATGCGTCCCGTACACAAACTAATTAAGTTGTATTGCAAAGGTGAAGTACAAAATAAATGAAATTTTGTACGAGGGGGGCATTGTTGCGTATGTCTTTATAATTAAAATAATATAGGGTTGTCGTATTTAGGATGTATAATGATTTAAAGATAATTATAATAGTTTTTGTCACAGGAAAATAGAAGAAGCGCGTGCAATGTGAGAGAAAGAGCGAGAAGTATAAAAAAAAGGAAAGATGATTTTCCGTGTTGTTCAACGTGACAATGTTTTGACGAAGTTGCAGTTGTGAAGCCCCAACTGAAGCAAACAGGTTTCTTGAGGCTGTCAGACCACGATGCGCGAATTCGCGAGTTATATGGGTCCCGAGTACCTTAGGCTATGAAAACAAGGCAGCCAATCATGAATTTAGAAAATATATTAAAAGTATTAATTTTTCAACAAAAAAAAAGAAAAAAGAAAACAGAAGTAAAATAAAACATGCTTCTTCTATTTTGTTGCGTAGGCAAAGTGGGGAAAAGCAAAATTCTCTTGGGTGAAGAAGAAAAAAATTTTTAGCTCGAAAACGAACGATCACTCGATTCCTAAAGGAGAGTTTAACCTTACTTCGTTACTTTTAAATAAATTATTAAATTAAATTTAACAAAACATTTTGATCAATATTTGCTGTCTTCTGATACATATACTTTAAAACAGTATTAAATCTTAAAATACAAAAAAAGGAATGTACGAACAAAAATTTTTTCTTGTACCTAACAAAATTATCTTTCTTTTGTCCCCCCACAGATTTATGACCGAGCATTTTGAGCCGAGTTATGGCATTTTTAGTAAAACAATGACATATAATACACGCAAATTTCCATATAACATGTTTTTAATTTTATTAAAAATGCCATAGCTAGGCTCAAAAAGCTCAGCCATAAACCTGTTGGGGGTTAAAAGAAAGATGATTTTGTTAGCTATATAAGAAAAATTTCATTTAAAATATTTGGTCGTACATTTTTTTTGTATTTTAAGATTTATTATGTTTCTAAAGTGTAATAAAAATGATAATTAACATATCTTCAAAATTTTAACAGATTCTTCTTTAAATTTATAACATTTTCTCGATTAAACATATATAACAAAAAGTTGATAGTTTTTGAGTTAAAAATTGTCAAAAATGCTAAATATGTTAATTATTCGAATAATTTCAATTTTTGACTATATAACTTTGCAACATCGTAAAATAAAAATCCAAAAAAATTTTTTTACTTTCTTTAAGTGATGTCCTGTAGATTGCAACTATTTGAAACAATGTTAATTTTTTGTCCGGATCACTTGACGTGGAATTTCCCACATTTATATATATATATATATATATATATTCTACATTTTTTAAAGCTTCCGTAATTGTTGGTCCACACCTCGGTCTACACTGAAACTTACCCATTGTAAACGTATATTTGAAGCTATTTCCATGATTTTTATGATGCAGTAACTGGAACAGAAGCACTTGATTCGCAATTTTTAAGATTTATTTTCAATGCTGAATAGTAATGGTACGCTCAATGATGTTGAACAATATATTAAACTTAAAATACAAAAAGAATTTCCCATAATCTGTCATATACCACTAATACAGAAAAGTAATTTTACATTAGTCAAATAAGCAAGAAATACATAATCTATTATACCATAAGATAGCATAAACTATTAATTCAAATTTTTAATTCATCGAATGATTAATTTTAATCAATTTTCCAGATTAAACAGTATTTGGCCTCTTTTATTCATATGATAATACTCACTCTGATTAATGATAAGACCTTTGCAATACACATATATTTTCAAGGGAATAAAAAAATACATATTAATAAGTAAACCAATATTTTTTACTTTATTATTATTTATTATTAATTACTATTAATTATTATTATTTTTTATATTATGTCTGTACAGTAGATACAAAAGATTTCTCTAAATCATTACTTCTCCAATTTATCTGTAATAATTAAAAAACATTATAAATCTAAAATTTAAATAAACTTTTCAGCTAATTTTACCTTTTTTATTATTAATTTTCTCCTGGCAATATTGATGTTATTTCACACCTGCATATTGGGCACCGGCGGCGATGAAGTTGCTCAAAACATTTGACACATATCCGGTGCCTTCTGCACGGCCATATCAATTGGACTTTTTTTCTCCCCGAGCAAACAACACATACTAAAAATAATGTAATATTAGTTTCGATATTAACTATTACTTTTACAAATGAAAGGGTGCGCTTTTCTAGATAATTAAATATGACATTATTTTTATAATATTTATATTACTTGTTGCGAGTTCCAAATAATAAAGTTATAAATAAAACTTTGAAAACATATGTACAATTTTTATATAGTCTTCTTTTAATGTTTTTATATTGTCTTTCAGTCTATTATTTTTGGTGCATACTTTGACAAAACATATATAGTTCGTAGTAAGACTGTATCATTCAATTTCTAATCTCATTTCTAAATATAAAAAAAATTAATATTTATTACCATATTTAAACATTAATAATTATACATTTTTTACTTAAGCTATTTTTGTACAAGACTCTTAAAATATATCAATAAGCAAATTTATGAATATGAAGTTCATTGCGAGTTATCACATTTAAAAAGATAAACTAGGCAATATGAATACAACTATAGATGTTACTATAACATTATTTATCTGTTTGTATTACAGACAGAAAAATAATGTTAAAAATCATTTTATTTAAAATAATTTGTACTTAAATAATTAATTGTTAGAATAGTTAATAATTAAATAATTAATAATTAACTAAATAATCTCTCTATATTATAAAAAAAGTTTCACCGTCGCTACCGTTGTTTCAGAAATCAGCTCCTCCTCAATTTTATGGGAATTTTTAAGGTAATCCGGGATATTTGCACCAATTACGGTATTTCTTGGGAATTTAGAGAATTGTTAAGGTATTCCGGGATATTTACATTAATTACGGGATTTTCTGGGTATTACGGGAACTTTGAATGTATTCCGAGATATTTTCACTAAATATGGGCTTTATAAGGTATTTTAAGAATTTTTAAGGTATCACTGAATTTTTGTACTAATACTAGCTTTGAAGATTCAAATTGGTAAACTACGCGAAATTTCATAGTTGTCTCAAATAAAACTAGTCTTAATAAACCCAACTAATCAAAGGATGTCTTCTTTATGGATACAACTCAGTATACCGCATAGCTAGTTCACGATAATTACCATTACATTGCCCTAAAACCATTATCATGTCAACTATTTGATCAGCTGGATAATCAGCCATGCTATAACTTTACTTATAGATGACACAATTAAAAAAAATTTAATTTTTAAAATATTGGGAATAGATAAACCTTCGAGTCTTAGAAATTTAACTTAAGTTACAAATTGTTGAAAATACTTGAAAAAAATTTTTTTTTTAAACAATGTAATAATTACCACTTGTATTTTAACCTTCTTGCTTACAAGGAAAGTACACGCACTTCGGAAAATGGATCTTATTCTAACATTGGGATATCTTTCGTAATGTAAAAATATAAAGAAAGCTGAGTTATTGCTGTCTAATGATCACTATACGAAAGCTACACGAAAGCTATACGATATTTAATAATAATTTAAATAAAAATTACTTCCGCTTTAACCCATTAACGCCCACGGGAACACTTTTTTCATTACTTCTTCAGAGCTCCCTAAATAGGATAAATTTGGGCTTAAACAATTTTTGAGCACTGGAAATTCATAGATTTTTCATCGATCTTTCGAATAGTGACCTTCAAAATTAGACAAAAAATTTTTTTATTACTCAAAATTGAAGTTTAATTGTATAAAGCACCGAAAAATAAATTATTTTTTTTGTATTAGATTTTTTATATTAATTTTTCATTATGCAATCATCTTGAAACCAATTTAGATGGTGGAGGGATTGTCTGAACTACAAGAAACTGTATTTAAAACATTAATTTTGTTACCTTAATGATCCAAAATGGCGTCCGAAACAATAATTTTCATTCATCATGTTTAGGACGCTTTAACTAAAAACTATAAACTTTTCGAAAAAAATGATAATTACAAAAAGTGCTTAGAATTCATCAAAGTATAAAATAGAATTTTTGCAGAATTTTTGGAGACAATTTTGAAAATTTTTATATTTAAATTTTTCATAAATTTAAAAAAATTCAAGAAAAATTCTGAAAAAATTCTAATGCATTGTGCGATGAATTTTAAGCATTTTTTATTCATTGCAATTTTTTCTGAAAGTTCATAGTTTGTGAGGAAAATAATCCTAAATAAGAAACAGAATAAAACGAGTATTATCTTACTATTTTTTCGATTTAAGGCTTAGTTTATTTATAATAAGCTCATAAATATTTGAAAATTAGTATTTTACACCTGCAATATCGGAAACTCACCCCTAAGTACTATTGGAATTGATATTAAAATCATTATTTATAATTTTTTTATTAAATATTACGTTTTTCTTCATGAATTTTTTAGCCAATGATTTATTTTGAAAGAAAAATTAAAAACGAAAATATGCAGTTGACTCATTAATCTTCTATACTAGTAAATACGTTTTATCATTCATACTAACAACTTATGCCAAATTACCCCAAAATAAAAAAGTCAACAAGCTAAACTATTCTACATTATGGGCATTACTAGATATTTAAAAATCGAAACACATTTTTACGTATTATAATACTTCTGTCATAAAATTGCTTGTGAAATAAAATAAATTGTGTAACATCGTAATTAACTGCATCCATATCCACTACACGTAACGATAAATTTCTTGTTACTTATTATATTCAGATTCATATAATTTCTAAAAAATTAATACATAACTTCAGAAAGCTACCATTCTATTAAGTTAAGTCAGTTGTGAATAATTTAATAATTAAATACTAAAAATATTATTTAAATCGACATTGATAAGGAAATTTAATACAGTTGTGCACCACCGTATATTAATTAGTGGAAATGCATCACCAATCCATTGACGTAAACATCACAAGCGAAAGCAACATGTCATTAAAAACATATTACCAATATTAAATTACGAGTACATCCACAAAATTGATTAACATTTTCTTATGCAAAAGATCTCGATCAATGACTAACAGCTTTCTAAATGAGCATCAACATCAAAGGAAAGATGGCTGGCACTGTCATGCACATGCTTTCGATAAATCGAGAAGCACCACCAATACAATGACGCAAACACCACAAGCGAAAGCGCCATGCCATTAAAAATATATTACCAATATTAAATTACGAGTACATCCACAAAATTGATTAACATTTACTTAAGCAAAAGATCTCGATCAATGACTAACAGCTTTCTAAGTGAGCATCGACGTCAAAGGAAAGATGGCTGGCACAGTCATGCACATGTTTCCGATAAATCGAGAAGAACCACCAATCCAAAGACGCAAACACCACAAGCGAAAGCGCCACGTCATTAAAAATATATTACCAATATTTAATTATGAGTACGTCCACACAATTGATTAAATTTACTTATGCAAAAGATCTCGATCAATGACTAAAAGCTTTCTAAATGAGCATCGACGTCAAAGGACAGATGGCTGGCACTGTCATGCACATGCTTCCGATAAATCGAGAAGCACCACCAATACAATGACGCAAACACCACAAGCGAAAGCAACATGTCATTAATATATATAACCAATATTAAATTACGAGTACATCCACAAAATTGATTAACATTTACTTATGCAAAAGATCTCGATCAATGACTAACAGCTTACTAAATGAGCATCGACGTCAAAGGAAAGATGGCTGGCACAGTCATGCACATGTTTCCGATAAATCGAGAAGCACCACCATCCAAAGACGCAAACACCACAAGCGAAAGCGCCACGTCATTAAAAATATATTACCAATATTTAATTATGAGTACGTCCACACAATTGATTAAATTTACTTATGCAAAAGATCTCGATCAATGACTAAAAGCTTTCTAAATGAGCATCGACGTCAAAGGACAGATGGCTGGCACTGTCATGCACATGCTTCCGATAAATCGAGAAGCACCACCAATACAATGACGCAAACACCACAAGCGAAAGCAACATGTCATTAAAAATATATTACCAATATTAAATTATGTGTACATCCACACAATTGATTAAATTTACTTATGCAAAAGATCTCGATCAATGACTAACAGCTTTCTAAATGAGCATCGACGTCAAAGGAAAGATGGCTGGCACAGTCATGCACATGTTTCCGATAAATCGAGAAGCACCACCAATCCATTGACGTAAACATCACAAGCGAAAGCGCCAGGTCATTAAAAATATATTACCAATATTAAATTATGAGTACATCCACACAATAGATTAAATTTACTTATGCAAAAGATCTCGATCGATGACTAAAAGCTTTCTAAATGAGCATCGACGTCAAAGGACAGATGGCTGGCACTGTCATGCACATGCTTCCGATAAATCGAGAAGCACCACCAATACAATGACGCAAACACCACAAGCGAAAGCGCCACGTCATTAAAAATATATTACCAATATTAAATTACGAATACATCCACACAATTGATTAAATTTACTTATGCAAAAGATCTCGATCAATGACTAACAGCTTTCTAAATGAGCATCGACGTCAAAGGAAAGATGGCTGGCACAGTCATGCACATGTTTCCGATAAATCGAGAAGCACCACCAATCCAAAGACGCAAACACCACAAGCGAAAGCGCCACGTCATTAAAAATATATTACCAATATTTAATTATGAGTACGTCCACACAATTGATTAAATTTACTTATGCAAAAGATCTCGATCAATGACTAAAAGCTTTCTAAATGAGCATCGACGTCAAAGGACAGATGGCTGGCACTGTCATGCACATGCTTCCGATAAATCGAGAAGCACCACCAATACAATGACGCAAACACCACAAGCGAAAGCAACATGTCATTAAAAATATATTACCAATATTAAATTACGAGTACATCCACAAATTGATTAACATTTACTTATGCAAAAGATCTCGATCAATGACTAACAGCTTTCTAAATGAGCATCGACGTCAAAGGAAAGATGGCTGGCACAGTCATGCACATGCTTCCGATAAATCGAGAAGCACCACCAATACAATGACGCAAACACCACAAGCGAAAGCGCCACTGCCCATTAAAAATATATATTACCCATATTTAAATTACGATACCATCCACTAAAATTGATTAACATTTACTTAATGCAAAAGATCTCGATCAATGACTACAAAAGATCTCGATCAATGACTAACAGCTTACTAAATGAGCATCGACGTCAAAGGAAAGATGGCTGGCACAGTCATGCACATGTTTCCGATAAATCGAGAAGCACCACCAATCCAAAGACGCAAACACCACAAGCGAAAGCGCCACGTCATTAAAAATATTACCAATATTAAATTATGAGTACATCCACAAATTGATTAAATTTACTTATGCAAAAGATCTCGATCAATGACTAAAAGCTTTCTAAATGAGCATCGACGTCAAAGGACAGATGGCTGGCACTGTCATGCACATGCTTCCGATAAATCGAGAAGCACCACCAATACAATGACGCAAACACCACAAGCGAAAGCAACATGTCATTAAAAATATATTACCAATATTAAATTATGTGTACATCCACACAATTGATTAAATTTACTTATGCAAAAGATCTCGATCAATGACTAAAAGCTTTCTAAATGAGCATCGACGTCAAAGGAAGATGGCTGGCACAGTCATGCACATGCTTTCGATAAATCGAGAAGCACCACCAATACAATGACGCAAACACCACAAGCGAAAGCGCCATGCCATTAAAAATATATTACCAATATTAAATTACGAGTACATCCACAAAATTGATAACATTTACTTAAGCAAAAGATCTCGATCAATGACTAACAGCTTTCTAAGTGAGCATCGACGTCAAAGGAAAGATGGCTGGCACAGTCATGCACATGTTTCCGATAAATCGAGAAGAACCACCAATCCAAAGACGCAAACACCACAAGCGAAAGCGCCACGTCATTAAAAATATATTACCAATATTTAATTATGAGTACGTCCACACAATTGATTAAATTTACTTATGCAAAAGATCTCGATCAATGACTAAAAGCTTTCTAAATGAGCATCGACGTCAAAGGACAGATGGCTGGCACTGTCATGCACATGCTTCGATAAATCGAGAAGCACCACCAATACAATGACGCAAACACCACAAGCGAAAGCAACATGTCATTAATTATATATACCAATATTAAATTACGAGTACATCCACAAATTGATTAACATTTACTTATGCAAAAGATCTCGATCAATGACTAACAGCTTACTAAATGAGCATCGACGTCAAAGGAAAGATGGCTGGCACAGTCATGCACATGTTTCCGATAAATCGAGAAGCACCACCAATCCAATGACGCAAACACCACAAGCGAAAGCGCCACGTCATTAAAAATATATTACCAATATTAATTATGAGTACGTCCACACAATTGATTAAATTTACTTATGCAAAAGATCTCGATCAATGACTAAAAGCTTTCTAAATGAGCATCGACGTCAAAGGACAGATGGCTGGCACTGTCATGCACATGCTTCCGATAAATCGAGAAGCACCACCAATACAATGACGCAAACACCACAAGCGAAAGCAACATGTCATTAAAAATATATTACCAATATTAAATTATGAGTACATCCACACAATTGATTAAATTTACTTATGCAAAAGATCTCGATCAATGACTAAAAGCTTTCTAAATGAGCATCGACGTCAAAGGACAGATGGCTGGCACATGTCATGCACATGCTTCCGATAAATCGAGAAGCACCACCAATCCAATGACGCAAACACCACAAGCGAAAGCGCCACGGTCATTAAAAATATATTACCAATATTAAATTACGAGTACATCCACACAATTGATTAAATTTACTTATGCAAAAGATCTCGATCGATGACTAAAAGCTTTCTAAATGAGCATCGACGTCAAAGGACAGATGGCTGGCACTGTCATGCACATGCTTCCGATAAATCGAGAAGCACCACCAATACAATGACGCAAACACCACAAGCGAAAGCGCCACGTCATTAAAAATATATTACCAATATTAAATTACGAATACATCCACACAATTGATTAAATTTACTTATGCAAAAGATCTCGATCAATGACTAACAGCTTTCTAAATGAGCATCGACGTCAAAGGAAAGATGGCTGGCACAGTCATGCACATGCTTCCGATAAATCGTGAAGCACCACCAATCCAATGACGCAAACACCACAAGCGAAAGCGCCACGTCATTAAAAATATATTACCAATTTTAAATTACGAGAACATCCACAAAATTGATTAAATTTACTTATGCAAAAGATCTCGATCAATGACTAACAGCTTTCTAAATGAGCAATTACGTCAAAGGAAAGATGGCTGGCACAGTCATGCACATGTTTCCGATAAATCGAGAAGCACCACCAATCCAATGACGCAAACACCACAAGCGAAAGCGCCACGTCATTAAAAATATATTACCAATATTAAATTACGAGTACATCCACACAATTGATTAAATTTACTTATGCAAAAGATCTCGATCAATGACTAACAGCTTTCTAAATGAGCATCGACGTCAAAGGACAGATGGCTGGCACTGTCATGCACATGCTTCCGATAAATCGAGAAGCACCACCAATACAATGACGCAAACACCACAAGCGAAAGCGCCATGTCATTAAAAACATTATTAGTATCACTTATTCGTATTAGAAAAAACTGTATTGTATGCTAATTATCATCAATATTCAATAATTATATTTTGCGCACGTGTTACCATAGGTCAAGCATATGCTTACGCTTAGTATTATTAATATGTACTAATTATATATACTTAAATTTAATTGGCCACAATCAACTTAGAATTCATATTCTATATTCTTCGTTATTAAATAAACGTATTAAGTAGGATATTTTTCATGGAAGTGGACTAATATATTAACGATTGCTTCTGTATTTTATCATTAAGCAACTTTAGAGTAGTATCATTAGTAGAAACATATAAACAGTTGTAACAAATTTTCAATCATAAGACATCTTAAAACAACTTTATGTCTAATATATTATATTGTGGAGAAAATATTATCGCTTCGCTCGTCTAACCATGAATTAGTATAATAATAATATATACATAATTAAAAGAAATATTTGTTAAACCAAAATTTAATATAAAGGGTATTAATAGATTCCGTAGCGTTAGCTACACAAATCCGACTCGCGTAGTGGCGCTGTCGTCAGGTGGGGTAAGTTCATATGTGACAATAATTATGCGCATGTAATGAAAATAAATTTCCTACCACGAAGTTCTACAATGACAAGGGAAGTACATGACCTCGGAGAAACGAATCTTATCCTAACTTTGGTATGTCTTATAACATAAAAATATGAAGAAAGCCAATTTATTTCTTGCCAATGGCTACTTTTACGGAAGTTATTCGACATATAATAATAATAGCAGTAAAAATTACTTCCAATTCGATCGCTTGTAACTCGGAAACAAATCGATGGCTCCAATTCCGAAAGGTCTTATCTCGCGAAACATTATTTATATATTATTTGTATATTATATTATTGTTATTAGTCCGAGATAATTAATGTTTCCACTACTAATTGTAAATTAAAAATTTTCATTTGTGATAAGACCTTTCTATTTTGTTTCGCGAGATAAGACCTTTCTATTTTGTTTTGCGAGATAAGACCTTTCGGATTGGAACCATCGAAATAAAGATAGGTACTCAAACCAAGTTCAAGTAGATATGGTTTGAAAGAAATGAAGTTTAAATTGCTAAATTTGGAGTAGAGTTATGAAGAAAATAAGAAATTGAAGAAATTTAAACCAAAATTTAATATGAAAAATTTATTGTTTCTTTTGGCCTAATAATCTTTAATTTCTTATTTTCTTCATAACTCTACTCCAAATTAAGCAATTTAAACTTCTCTTTTTTCAAACCATATCTACTTGAACTCAACTTTCTTCAAGTATTTGGTTTTTTTTTTTGAAGTAATTTTTACTGCTATTATTATTAGATGACGAGTAACTTTCGTAAAAGTGACCATTGGCAAGGAATAAATTGGCTTTCTTCATATTTTTATATTGCAAAAGACATAAAAATGTTAGGATAAGATTCGTTTCCCGGAGGTCAAGTACTCCGCCTGTGAGAAAAAAGTTCCGTTAATTTTCCCGAAGTGTTCAGTTGTTTTAATCGAATAAATTTAGTTGTGTAGATTCGGTTAATATAGCCGAGTAAGCTTCGTTATTTTACTGAACATTCCACCGCAAAATCTACGGTGCACGGGCTATACATTATATACCTTGATTAACTTCTAATCTTTTGTATAATTAAATTATATAATTAAATATTGCTTATGATTATCAAATTCATTATAATTATAACTTACAAATCTTGTCAAGAAATATATTTCAAAAGTCAAACATATGTATGAAGAAGCAAATATAGTGCCGTATAGGTAATAATTCTTTTAATATAATTAAATAATAAGATTTAATTAAACCCAATTTCAAATCTGTCGATGAAATTCGCCACACCCCACTGATTCAATTGATATGTAGTAAAATCATCCATTATATAAATTATATTACATATTCATCAAACAAATACTTGACACTTATTTTATATATAACTGCAACTATAGTAAAAGTTTACCGAAGCGCTCGGCTAAATCTAGAGTGGCGAAACGTAAGATTAACCGAAGCAATTATTAGTTAAAATCACCGGGGAAAATTCGGTAATAATAACGGAACTTTTTTCTCAGTGTAAATCGAAGTTGAGCGCCATAGCTATTGATCGAAAAGTTAGTATTTTCTACGAAAATTGATAACTAGGAACTGACTTCGGTATGTTTTTCAGCATTGTTGCAATATCGTGGTGCTTAAAGCAACACCTTTCTAATTATCTGTAGATTTTAAATGTCCTACAAGTTTGTAAAAAGTTATGTTAATTGTAGGAAACAAAAAATTTCAAAAATTCACATGGTAATTTTCATTTAAATTTCTAAAAAATAATTCTTTACATTATCATAAGTTTTTGCAGAGTTAACGGACACTGATAATCTACAGTCCTTCAGAAAGTTATTTGGAACTTGCTTAAAATATATTTTTTTAACCCTGTAAATTATGTTAACCCTGTAAGTTGTTATGTTATTACCATGTGTTATTGACAGCTATTGAACCGTACCATAGTAATTATCAATTTTGTTATCTATATATGTGGTGGGGCATTCCACGTCAAGTGGAAAAAAGGTCTTTTGTGCTTTTTACATTGAATTTTCCAATTTTGAGATATAAAAGGTTAAACGTTAAGAAAACATTACTATTTTTTACCTTGAATATCTTTAAAACTATTAAGTTTCAGCCTCTAAAAGTTTAGATCAGTATGCAAAACATATGGGAGAAGGTATTCTCAAAGTTACAGAAAAATAAAATTCTTTTGTTTCTCGATTTAACAGAAAATCGCCCATATTCATGTGACTTTAACGTAATCGTGTGATTACAAAATTTCTGAAGTAACGGCGGAGTTGGTGATCAAATTTTTTTAGTAATATATAGGCAGGAAAAAATAATGTCATATATATATCTAAAAAATAAATATTATAAATGATCAAAAGCGTTATAAGTAATAGCAGAGTCATAACTATATTACCAGTAATAAACATATTCATATTTGAATGATAATATATACGTCTTATTTATACAGAAATAGATCGTAAATCTATTATACTGTAATCTTCAGTTGTTTCCATTGATATTTTAAAAAGTGAATTTGTTATTTAAATAGGATTTGACTAATTTTATTTAAGGTTTTGTTCCACAATTTAGTTAAAGACTTTGCATGTAAAACAATTGATATAATATTTTTTTTCTCTAAAATTATGAAAATGTATAATTTGGATAACCATAAATCTCAATATAAACAGTTATGTTTATTTCTATCACTAATTTTTCTTATAACTACTCAAATCGATTAATAGTAATAACAAATATTTCCTTGAGAAAGTATAACATTTTTTAATTTCAAGCATTAATAGTTTAAATTATGTTAAAACCTAATTTTCAAACATACCAGTGCACTATGTTGCAGTTTTATTACCCAAATATTATGTTAATTTAATATGACTTAATTATATTTCCATTTCAATATTAATTTTGCAACCTGTATTTAAAAGACGCATATATTACAATTACAACTATAAAAATGTTCATTACAATGTGACCTGCCGCCTCGGTGAGTTTTCTTCCGTCTTCTTCTTCGTGCTATTACACCTAGAAAAATCATTATTATAATTATTAATTAATTTTACAATGACTAACGCAAATCTGTAGATTATACAATTTTAAAACAACTAGACATATTTATAAAATGGAAGTGCATAGAATGTGAAACTATTATGTAAATGTGAAAATATTATAAAAAGTTCTATAAATGACCAATAATACTTTTTTTTATCATTTCCTTCGCACTACTTTTGGTAAAGTGATACTAATTTATAAAGGATATTAACATTCCTTGTTATTGGTCTATCAATTATTCATGAATCATAAATTATGCAGGTAAAAAATTACCTTTGCCTGCAATAAGTTTATTGACAGAAATACGTGTACCTGCATTTTGTGGAGGAGCAACAGGCTGCTCTATCATATTATTATTTTCCACATTATTGATTTGCTCGGGTATTTCAGGCTGCTCTATCATATTATTATTTTCCACATTATTGATTTGCTCGGGTATTTCAGGCTCCATTATCACAGGTTCTTCATTGTTTACCTCTGTTTTGGGAAAAATTATACTGCATTACTTGAAGTTCTATATTTAATTCACAGCTTTGGTGAATAATTTTTAAAATATATTCAAGAGATTGATGCGTTATTATATTTTAATAATTTTTGTTTTATAATTAATAACCCAAAATAATCTACTTTATAATGAAACGTATAATGTTTAATTTAAAGTGGTTCTTCCGCGACTTTCTACTCAAAGTAATGGTAAATGTTAAAGTGGTTTAAAACTTAAAATTCTATTTTTAGTGTAATTTATTTATGAAAAATAATGTAGATCAACTAAGTGTTATTTTAATTATACATTAAAACAGTAATTAACCTTACTAGTGAATAATTTTAAGAGAATGTTTATTTTTTTAACATAGATATCATCAGATTACCATCAAGTTTCGTTTACCAAACATTATACGTCTATTAAGCTAGCACCGCCACTTAATAGAGCAACCAATTAATTCCGACGGAACAAATTAGCAACAAATTCACATATAGTTTATAGGTAACCGTCTAATATTTACTCATATTACATTTTCAATAAATAATCTTAAAAATATTTTGCAATTTATATTAACGATATAATGTGGAATGATGGATGAATATATATGTATACAAAGTAATCTTTTCATAAGTAGTTCGCGGATAAAACAATAATATTGAAAAAATATTAATAACGACAGTAGACAAAATTTTTTTTTAAAAACCCCGTTGATTGCGGTAAGATGATCGCAAAAATAACGTAAGTAAGTTGAAAAGCAAAGGTGTGAAGGGTTATTATGAACTATCAAACATATGTCCGGTGATGAATCGAGTTGCACGGCTTACACGGTTACCGCGTGACTATAGGTAGGCAGGCAAGAAGGAAAAAGATGAAATGCAGAATAGGTTTCGAACATAAATCATATTAACATAGG
>JANSJX010000804.1:0-16831 GCA_026168455.1 Theocolax elegans | reverse complement strand
CTATATAAACCCAACGTATGTGTTTGATGCATTAGCAATTGGGAAACTCATTAATAATTCTGTAACTTTTATAACTGTTATAGTGGTAACTCTATAATTCTCCATCCGTATTAAAGTTACTGAATAAACATATTTATTTTCTATAAAGGCAATATGTGTTTGATTCTTTGGCAACTGTATAATATTTAATAATTATATGAACTAATGTGTATAGGATTTTTTTATTTCAAGGTTAGGTGAAACAGGTATCACGTATAATTTTTTTCAGATTTTTATTTCCGTATTTACAGAAAATTTTTGGATTTGAAAAGTAGATCCCTGTAATTTAGCTATCACATCTTAAAATAAAAAGTATTAACGTAAAAACAAACATTGTGTGACTTAAAATCGTTCAAGGCACTAACAAAAGTGTATTATAGATGAATAAACATAATAAATCAGCCAAATTTTGATCGATTTTACTGAAATTTATGGGGTTAGTCTTTTTATAATATGGAAAGTATATGATTCTATTCCTGTCTATATAAGTAAAAAGACTATTAATTGTTAATTCGTATTATATGGATTATTTGCAAGCGTTTGCACATTGATTGCAACTGTTTGCACCTTGATTGCAATCGTTTGCACCTTATAAGCAATCGTTTGCACCTTGATAGCATCGTTTGCACCTTGATAGCAATCGTTTGCACATTGATAGCAATCGTATGAACATTGATTGCAATCGTAAGCACATTGATTGCAATCGTTTGCACCTTGATTGCAATCGTTTGCACATTGATTGCAATCGTTTGCACCTTGATTGCAATCGTTTGCACACTGATTGCAATCGTTTACACATTGGTAGCAATCGTTTGCACATAGATAGCAATCTTTTGCACATTGATTGCAATCGTTTGCACCTTGATAGCAATCGTTTGCACATTGATTGCAATCGTTTGCACCTTGATTGCAAACGTTTGCACATTGATTGCAATCGTTTGCACCTTGATTGCAATCGTGTGCACCTTAAAAGCAGTCGTTTGCACCTTGATAGCATCGTTTGCACCTTGATAGCAATCGTTTGCACATTGATAGCAATCGTAAGCACATTGATAGCAATCGTTTTCACATTGATAGCAATCGTTTGCACATTGATTGCAATCGTTTGCACCTTGTTTGCAATCGTTTGCACCTTGATTGCAATCGTTTGCACATTGGTAGCAATCGTTTGCACATTGATAGCAATCGTTTTGAATATTGATTGCAATCGTTTGCACCTTGATTGCATGCGTGTGCACCATGGTGGCATTCGTTTGCACCTTGATTCATGCGTGTGCACGTTGGTGGCAATCGTTTGCACATTGATAGCAATCGTTGCACATATATTGCAATCGTTTGCACATATATTGCAATCGTTTGCACATATATTGCAATCGTTTGCACATATATTGCAATCGTTTGCACCTTAAAAGCAATCGTTTGCACATTGATAGCAATCGTTTGCACATTGATTGCAAATCGTTTGCACATTGATAGCAATCGTTTGCACCTTGATAGCAATCGTTTGCAAATTGATAGCAATCGTTTGAATATTGATTGCAATCGTTTGCACCTTGATAGCATCGTTTGCACCTTGATAGCAATCGTTTGCACATTGATTGCAATCATTTGCACATTGATTGCAATCGTTTGCACATTGATAGCAATCGTTTGCACCTTGATAGCAATCGTTTGCAAATTGATAGCAATCGTTTAAATATTGATTGCAATCGTTTGCACCTTGATAGCATCGTTTGCACCTTGATAGCAATCGTTTGCACATTAATAAGAATCGTTTGCACCTTGATTGCAATCGTTTGCACATTGATTGCAATCGTTTGCACCTTGATTGCTATCGTTTGCACCTTGCTAGCAATCGTTTGCACATTGATTGCAATCGTTTGCACCTTCATAGCATCGTTTTCACATTGAGTGCAATCGTTTGCACATTGATTGCAATCGTTTGCACATTGATTGCAACCGTTTGCACCTTGATTGCAATCGGTTGCACCTTAAAAGCAATGGTTTGCACATTGATTGCAACCGTTTGCGCATTGATTGCAATCGTTTGCACATTGATTGCAATTGTTTGCACCTTGATTGCTACCGTTTGCACCTTGATTGCAATCGTTTGCACATTGATTGCAATCGTTTGCACCTTGATTGCAATCGTTTGCACCTTGATTGCAATCGTTTGCACATTGACTGCAATCGTTTGCACCTTGATAGCAATCGTTTGCACATTGATTGCAATCGTTTGCACCTTGATTGCAATCGTTTGCACATTGAATACAATGGTTTGTACATTGATTGCAATCGTTTGCACCTTGATAGCAATCGTTTGCACCTTGATTGCAATCGTTTGCACCTTGATTGCAATCGTTTGCACACTGATTGCAATCGTTTGCACCTTGATAGCATCGTTTGCACCTTGATAGCAATCGTTGCACATTAATAAGAATCGTTTGCACCTTGATTGCAATCGTTTGCACCTTGATTGCAATCGTTTGCACATTGAATACAATGGTTTGTACATTGATTGCAATCGTTTGCACATTGATTGCAATCGTTTGCACATTGATTGCAATCGTTTGCACCTTGCTAGCAATCATTTGCACATTGATTGCAATCGTTTGCACCTTCATAGCATCGTTTTCACATTTAGTGCAATCGTTTGCACATTGATTGCAATCGTTTGCACCTTGATTGCAATCGTTTGCACATTGAATGCAATGGTTTGTACATTGATAGCATCGTTTGCACCTTGATAGCAATCATTTGCACATTGATTGCAATCGTTTGCACCTTGATAGCGTCGTTTGCACCTTAAAAGCAATCGTTTGCACCTAGATCGCAATCGTTTGCACCTTGATAGCATCATTTGCACATTGATTGCAATCGTTTGCACCTTCATAGCATCGTTTTCACATTTAGTGCAATCGTTTGCACCTTGATTGCAATCGTTTGCACATTGATTGCAATCGTTTGCACCTTGATTGCTATCGTTGCACCTTGCTAGCAATCATTTGCACATTGATTGCAATCGTTTGCACCTTCATAGCATCGTTTTCACATTTAGTGCAATCGTTTGCACATTGATTGCAATCGTTTGCACATTGATTGCAACCGTTTGCACCTTGATTGCAATCGGTTGCACCTTAAAAGCAATGGTTTGCACATTGATTGCAACCGTTTGCACATTGATTGCAATCGTTTGCACCCTTGATAGCAATCGTTTGCACCTTGATTGCAATCGTTTGCACCTTGATTGCAATCGTTTGCACACTGATTGCAATCGTTTGCACATTAATTGCAATCATTTGCACATTGATTGCAATCGTTGCACATTGATTGCAATCGTTTGCACATTGATTGCAATCGTTTGCACCTTGATTGCAATCGTTTGCACATTGATTGCAATCGTTTTGCACCATGATAGCATCGTTTTCACATTGAGTGCAATCGTTTGCACCTTGATAGCGTCGTTTGCACCTTAAAAGCAATCGTTTGCACCTAGATCGCAATCGTTTTGCACCTTGATAGCATCATTTGCACATTGATTGCAATCGTTTGCGCATTGATTGCAATAGTTACACATTGATTGCAATCGTTTTCACATTGACTGCAATCGTTTGCACATTGATTGCAATCGTTTGCACCTTGATTGCAATCGTTTGCACATTGATTGCAATCGTTTGCACCTTGATAGCAATCGTTTGCACATTGTTAGCAATCGTTTGCACATTGATTGCAATCGTTTGCACCTTGATTTCAATCGTTTGCACCTTGATTGCAACTGTTCGCACATTGATTGCAATTGTTTGCACATTGATAGCACTCGTTGCACATTGATTGCAATCGTTTGCACCTTGATTGCAATCGTTTGCACCTTGATTGCAATTGTTTACACATTGATTGCAACTGTTTGCACATTGATAGCAATCTTTTTCACATTGATTGCAATCGTTTGCACATTGATTGCAATCGTTTGCACCTTGATTGCTATCGTTTGCACCTTGGTAGCAATCGTTTGCACATTGATTGCAATCGGTTGCACCATGATAGCATCGTTTTCACATTAAGTGCAATCGTTTGCACATTGATTGCAATCGTTTGCACATTGATTGCAACCGTTTGCACCTTGATTGCAATCGGTTGCACCTTAAAAGCAATCGTTTTCATATTGATTCCAATCGTTTGCACCTTGATTTCAATCGTTTGCACCTTGATTGCAACTGTTCGCACATTGATTGCAATCGTTTGCACATTGATAGCACTCGTTGCACATTGATTGCAATCGTTTGCACATTGATTGCAATTGTTTGCACCTTTATTGCTATCGTTTGCATATTGATTGCAATCTTTTGCACATTGATTGCAATCGTTTGCACCTTCATAGCAATCGTTTGCACACTGATTGCAATCGTTTGCACATTAATTGCAATCATTTGCACATTGATTGCAATCGTTTGCACATTGATTGCAATCATTTGCACCTTGATTGCAATCGTTTGCACATTGATTGCAACCGTTTGCACCTTGATTGCAATCGTTTGCACCTTGATAGCAATCGTTCGCACATTGATTGCAATCGTTTGCACATTAATTGCAATCATTTGCACATTGATTGCAATCGTTTGCGCCTTGATTGCAATCGTTTGCACCTTGATTGCAATCGTTTGTACACTGATTGCAATCGTTTGCACATTAATTGCAATCATTTGCACATTGATTGCAATCGTTTGCGCCTTGATTGCAATCGTTTGCACCTAGATTGCAATCGTTTGCACACTGATTGCAATCGTTTGCACATTGATTGCAATCGTTTGCACACTGATTGCAATCGTTTGCACTTTGATAGCAATCGTTTGCACATATATTGCAATCGTTTGCACATATATTGCAATCGTTTGCACCTTAAAAGCAATCGTTTGCACCTTGATAGCATCGTGTTCACATTGAGTGCAATCGTTTGAACATTTGATTGCAATCGTTTGCACCTTGATTGCAATCGTTTGCACCTTGATTGCATGCGTGTGCACCATGGTGGCATTCGTTTGCACCTTGATTGCATGCGTGTGCACCTTGGTGGCAATCGTTTGCACATTGATTGCAATCGTTTGCACCTTGATTGCATGCGTGTGCACCTTGGTGGCAATCGTTTGCACATTGATTGCAATCGTTTGCACCTTGATTGCATGCGTGTGCACCTTGGTGGCAATCGTTTGCACCTTGATTCATGCGTGTGCACGTTGGTGGCAATCGTTTGCACATTGATTGCAATCGTTTGCACATATATTGCAATTGTTTGCATCTTAAAAGCAATCATTTGCACATTGATTGCAAGCGTTTGCACATTGATTGCAACTGTTTGCACCTTGATTGCAATCGTTTGCACCTTATAAGCAATCGTTTGCACCTTGATAGCATCGTTTGCACCTTGATAGCAATCGTTTGCACATTGATAGCAATCGTATGAACATTGATTGCAATCGTAAGCACATTGATTGCAATCGTTTGCACCTTGATTGCAATCGTTTGCACATTGATTGCAATCGTTTGCACCTTGATTGCAATCGTTTGCACACTGATTGCAATCGTTTACACATTGGTAGCAATCGTTTGCACATAGATAGCAATCTTTTGCACATTGATTGCAATCGTTTGCACCTTAATAGCAATCGTTTGCACATTGATTGCAATCGTTTGCACCTTAATTGCAAACGTTTGCACATTGATTGCAATCGTTTGCACCTTGATTGCAATCGTTTGCACCTTAAAAGCAGTCGTTTGCACCTTGATAGCATCTTTTGCACCTTGATAGCAATCGTTTGCACATTGATTGCAATCATTTGCACCTTGATTCATGCGTGTGCACGTTGGTAGCAATCGTTTGCACATTGATTGCAATCGTTTGCACATATATTGCATTGCAATTGTTTGCACCTTAAAAGCAAGCATTTGCACATTGATTGCAATCGTTTGCACATTGATTGCAACTGTTTGCACCTTGATTGCAATCGTTTGCACCTTAAAAGCAATCGTTTGCGCCCTGATAGCATCGTTTGCACATATATTGCAATCGTTTGCACATACCTTGCAATTGTTTGCACCTTATAAGCAATCGTTTGCACCTTGATAGCATCGTTTGCACCTTGATAGCAATCGTTTGCACATTGATAGCAATCGTATGCAACATTGATTGCAATCGTAAGCACATTGATTGCAATCGTTTGCACCTTGATGCAATCGTTTGCACATTGATTGCAATCGTTTGCACATTGATTGCAATCGTTTGCACATTGTATGTAATCGTTTGCACCTTGATTGCAATCGTTTGCACACTGATTGCAATCGTTTGCACATTGGTAGCAATCGTTTGCACATTGATAGCAATCGTTTGCACATTGATTGCAATCGTTTGCACCTTAATAGTAATCGTTTGCATATTGATTGCAACCGTTTGCACCTTGATTGCAATCGGTTGCACCTTAAAAGCAATGGTTTGCACCTTAAAAGCAATCGTTTGCACCTAGATCGCAATCGTTTGCACCTTGATAGCATCGTTTGCTCCTTGATTGCTATCGTTTGCACATTGATAGCAATCGTTTTCACATTGATTGCAATCGTTTGCACATTGATTGCAATCGTTTGCACCGTGATTGCTATCGTTTGCACCTTGGTAGCAATCTTTTGCACATTGATTGCAATCGTTTGCACATTGATTGCAATCGTTTGCACCTTGATAGCATCGTTTTCACAGTGAGTGCAATCGTTTGCACATTGATTGCAATCGTTTGCACATTGATTGCAACCGTTTGCACCTTGATTGCAATCGGTTGCACCTTAAAAGCAATGGTTTGCACATTGATTGCAACCATTTGCACATTGATTGCAATCGTTTGCACATTAATTGCAATCATTTGCACATTGATTGCAATCGTTTGCACCTTGATAGCAATTGTTTGCACATTGATTGCAATCGTTTGCACATTAATTGCAATCATTTGCACATTGATTGCAATCGTTTGCGCCTTGATTGCAATCGTTTGCACCTTGATTGCAATCGTTTGCACACTGATTGCAATCGTTTGCACATTAATTGCAATCATTTGCACATTGATTGCAATCGTTTGCGCCTTGATTACAATCGTTTGCACCTAGATTGCAATCGTTTGCACATTGATTGCCATCGTTTGCACACTGATTGCAATCGTTTGCACATTGATTGCAATCGTTTGCACCTTGATTGCAATTGTTTGCACCTTGATAGCAATCGTTTGCACCTTGATAGCAATCGTTTGCACATTGGTTGCAATCGTTTGCACCTTAAAAGCAATCGTTTGCACCTAGATCGCAATCGTTTGCACCTTGATAGCATCGTTTGCTCCTTGATTGCTATCGTTTGCACATTGATAGCAATCGTTTTCACATTGATTGCAAACGTTTACACAGTGATTGCAATCGTTTGCACCGTGATTGCTATCGTTTGCACCTTGGTAGCAATCGTTTGCACATTGATTGCAATCGTTTGCACATTGATTGCAATCATTTGCACCGTGATAGCATCGTTTTCACATTGAGTGCAATCGTTTGCACATTGATTGCAATCGTTTGCACATTGATTGCAACCGTTTGCACCTTGATTGCAATCGGTTGCACCTTAAAAGCAATGGTTTGCACATTGATTGCAACCATTTGCACATTGATTGCAATCGTAAGCACATAGATTGCAATTGTTTCAACCTTTATTGCTATCGTTTGCATAATGATTGCAATCGTTTTGCACATTGATTGCAATCGTTTGCGCCTTGATTGCAATCGTTTGCACCTTGATTGCAATCGTTTGCACACTGATTGCAATCGTTTGCACATTAATTGCAATCATTTGCACATTGATTGCAATCGTTTGCGCCGTGATTGCAATCGTTTGCACCTAGATTGCAATCGTTTGCACACTGATTGCAATCGTTTGCACATTGATTGCCATCGTTTGCACACTGATTGCAATCGTTTGCACATTGATAGCAATCGTTTGCACATATATTGCAATCGTTTGAATATTGATTGCAATCGTTTGCGCCGTGATTGCAATCGTTTGCACCTAGATTGCAATCGTTTGCACACTGATTGCAATCGTTTGCACATTGATTGCAATCGTTTGCACACTGATTGCAATCGTTTGCACATTAATTGCAATCATTTGCACATTGATTGCAATCGTTTGCGCCTTGATTGCAATCGTTTGCACCTTGATTGCAATCGTTTGCACACTGATTGCAATCGTTTGCACATTGATAGCAATCGTTTGCACATATATTGCAATCGTTTGCACATTGATTGCAATCGTTTGCACATTGATAGCAATCGTTTGAATATTGATTGCAATCGTTTGCACCTTGATTGCATGCGTGTGCACCTTGGTGGCAATCGTTTGCACATTGATAGCAATCGTTTGCACATTGATTGCAATCGTTTGCACCTTAATAGTAATCGTTTGCATATTGATTGCAATCGTTTGCACATTGATAGCAATCGTTTGCACATATATTGCATTTGTTTGCACATATATTGCAATCGTTTGCACATATAATGCAATCGTTTGCACATATACTGCAATCGTTTGCACCTTAAAAGCAATCGTTTGCACATTGATAGCAATCGTTTGCACATTGATTGCAATCGTTTGCACCTTGATTGCAATCGTTTGCACACTGATTGCAATCGTTTGCACATTGATAGCAATCGTTTGCACATATATTGCAATTGTTTGCACCTTGATTGCAATCGTTTGCACTTTAAAAGCAATCGTTTGCACCTTGATAGCATCGTGTTCACATTGAGTGCAATCGTTTGCACATTGATTGCAATCGTTTGCACCTTGATTGCATGCGTTTGCACCTTGATGGCAATCGTTTGCACATTGATTGCAATCGTTTTGCACCTTGATTGCATGCGTGTGCACCTTGGTGGCAATCGTTTGCACCTTGATTCATGCGTGTGCACGTTGGTGGCAATCGTTTGCACATTGATTGCAATCGTTTGCACATATATTGCAATTGTTTGCACCTTAAAAGCAATCATTTGCACATTGATTGCAATCGTAAGCACATTGATTGCAATCGTTTGCACCTTGATTGCAATCGTTTGCACATTGTTAATATTAAGACAAACACATGTAAGCCAGATGGTGGGGAGGTGAGGCAGGATCGAGGAAAGAAGAAATAATGATAGAAAAAGAAAGCGAAAAATTCGTGCTTCGATCACTGTTGAAACAAATTTATTCTTATATAAAGGAAATTGTATAACTTACAGAATAGTAGAAAATCCAAAAATAAACTTTGCGAAGAACAAGGAAAGAAGGACCCGTACAAACTTTGACCGCAAAGAAAAATGTTTTGTAAAGGAAAATACTAAATCAAAAGTCGGTCGTCGTCTTCAAGAACTGCCCACAACATTCCAATGACCCGATCACTAAGAGACTGACTGCAACACAGTTCCTTCGGGTGGGGTGTCCTTTTAGGCCCGGGAGGGGGCGCCTTCGGCAACCAATCCCTATTCTCAAACGCGAACATCCCGCCCGCCTTAGCTCCTCAAGCTAAATACTAGCCAGCACCATCAGCCGGTTTTTCCAGGCTAGGTAATAGACAAAGTTTTGATACGGGTCGGACATACGATCCGGTACTGGTTTTTACGGTTGTAACTCGAACGTGGCCGTCGCGTCCTGGATGAGTTAGTATCACACTTCCTTGTCGAAGTAGAGATGGGTCGATGATCAAAACCAGATCATCGGTTTGTATATCCCGACTCGGCCTAGTCCACCGATGACGCTGTTGTAGAGTATTAAGATACTCCACAGACCAGCGACGCCAGAAGTGGTCCCTCATTCCTTGGATTAATCTCCAATTAGCTAGCCGGTCGAGGTTACCTTCTGGCTCGTGTGATTCTAGTACCGTGTGCGGAGCGAATCCCGTGACCAGATGCCAGGGAGTTACAGCTTGTAGATCTTCGGGGTCACCTGAAAGGGGGGTCAATGGCCGCGAGTTCATGGAAAACTCTATTTGGCTAAGCAGCGTGCTGAGCTCCTCAAATGTTAGTTTTTGGAGACCTATTACCCGCTTCAGATGTGTTTTGGCTGATTTCACCGCCGCCTCCCACAGTCCACCAAAGTGAGGAGCGGAAGGTGGAATAAATCGCCACGTTATTCCTTCATTGGCAAGTGAGTCAGCGATGAGTTTCCACTGAGTTTCGGTTTCACGAAGCATGGCTCTGAGCTCTATGTTAGCGCCGTGAAAAGTTGTTGCGTTGTCACTCCATATTTGGACAGGACACCCACGCCGGCTGCAGAATCTTCGGAGAGCAGCTAAAAAGGTGGGGGTCGTTAAATCGCTCACTGCTTCTAAATGGACAGCTTTACTGCTTAGACACACAAAAACAGCGATGTATCCCTTTGTCGAACGAGCTCCTCGGCCTTTATTCATCTTGATGTAGAGAGGCCCTGCATAATCCACACCGACCTTGGAGAAGGGCCGGATCGTTCCACCCTCTCTCGGGGTAGTGATCCCATTAGTTGCGTCGATGTTTGTCCCCGTTGTCTGACACAGACGAGACAGTGATGAATAATGGATCGCGTTTTTCTCCTGCCACCAATGATCCATGCACGCCTCATGGCAAGAGAGTACGTCAGAGTGGCTCCGCCGTGAAGCGTTTTTTGATGTGCCCATCTAATGATGAGTGTTGAGAGATGGCTGTTTCCTGCAAGAATGAGGGGGTGTTTTTCGGAGAATGGTAAAGGTGCGGCCTCTAATCTGCCTCCCACCCGCATTGTTCCGTCTCTATCAATAAAAGGAGACAGTTTCTCCAACTTGCTTCGTCTGCCAAGTAATTCGCCTTGCTTTAACACCTGAATTTCGTCAGCGAATTCAAGTTTCTGCGACAAACGAGCGCATCGCAAAAATGCTTCGTCCAACTCGGTTGCAGTGAGTCCGAAGCCGGGCGGTGCAGATGCTCTGTATTTTGCGATAATACGAATACAGCGAGCCACTACCCTGACTAATCGGGTTAGACAGGAAAATCGTCTGATCATATCGTCTTCTATCTGAATCTGATGGCATGTGAGATTGTGTTTTTCTTCTGGTATACGCTCTGCTGTAACAGGTGGGTTAAAAGCTGGCCATTTTGATTGCGGTAGCGCCAACCAGGGTGGTCCATGCCACCAAAGGATGCTTTGGCTCAGATTACGGATGTCCATCCCGCGGGATGCTATGTCTGCGGGATTCTCACTTGAGGGGACATATCCCCAAGTGACGCCTGTGGTGGTCGCTTGAATTTCCGACACCCGATGGCTAACAAATGTGGTCCATCTCGACGGATCCGAAGGTCAGCCAAGACAACACTATTTGAGAATCCGACCAAGCATAGACTGATGTAATTGTGTGGTCAAGATCTCTGAGGACTCTCCTTAGTAGTCGCGCGAGGAGGACTGCAGCGCACAGCTCCAATCTTGGCACGGTAACGACCTTCAAAGGAGCGACTCGTGTTTTCGAGGCCAGCAGCTTCGGGCGACCGTGGTCGGTCTGAGATGGTAGACTTACGTAGATAACTGCAGCATAGGCTTGTTCGCTCGCATCGGCAAAGGCGTGGACCTCGATACAGTCGTCAGCTTTAGTCCCTATCCAACGTGGTATTCGGATGTCACAAATGTTAGCGAAATTCGCTTGGAAGTTGTTCCAACGCTGAAGAAGATCCGGGGTTAATGACTCGTCCCAATCCAATTTTCGGCTCCAAAGGTCTTGCATAAGGATTTTACCTTGAATTACAAATGGACTCAACCAACCGACAGGATCAAAAAGCCTTGCAATGGCTGAAAGTATTCTCCGTTTTGTGGGGGTTTGAAAACCGGCTAGATCTGGCGCGGTAAAGCGCATTTGATCCTCTGTAGGATCCCACGAGATGCCAAGAGCATGGACCGGTCCCTCTGATGCAAAGTCTTTCCAAGTAGGACGCAATCGATCCTCTTCCGAAAGTCCTTCTAATACCTCAGGGTGGTTAGAAACCCATTTTCTTAGGGGAAAGCCTCCAGCTCTTAGGAGTTGTATCAGATCATTTCGGAGGTTGAGAGCTGTGCCAACGCTGTCAGATCCTGTCACAATATCGTCCACGTAGGTGTCCGAGTTAAGAGCCCTTTGGGCCAAGGGAAATCTGTCACCTTCGTCCTTCGCTAGTTGAAGTAATGTTCGTAAAGCTAAAAATGGTGCACAGGACAATCCGTAAGTAACCGTAAGTAGTTGGTAATGCTGCTCCTGTACGTCATCTTCAGTTTGCCATATTATACGTTGCAGATCCACATCTCGATTGTCGACGCGAATTTGTCGATACATCTGTCCTATGTCGGTGCAGAACACAATGACATGGAATCTCCAGCGTAAGATTATTGACATCAGGTCACGCTGCAGCGATGGCCCGGTGTAGAGGATGTCGTTCAGGGATGTACCCGAGGTGGAACGAGCAGAAGCGTTAAAGACGACTCTCAACTTTCTGTGATCATCTGCTCACTGCCAGACTCCATGATGAGGAAGATAAAAAATTGATGATAGATCATTATCATCTTGGATCTCCGAAATCCTTTTCATATGTCCAGCTTCTTGATACTCGTTCATGAATTTGACGTATTCTTCACGTAATGGTAATTCCTCTGATAACCGCTGGCGCAGGCGCCTCATTAGACCCCGCGCTCGCTTAAGAGAGTCGCCGAGGCTCTTTCTAGCGTCCTGTTTGACGGGCAGCCGTACTATGTACCTTCCGTCTAGCTGTCGTTGCAGTCCCTCGGTATAAAGTAGTTCACACATTTGATCATCTTTGGAAAGTGACGTTTCCTGTGTAAATTCCTCAAGCTCCCAAAATCTTTTTATTTCTTCTGAGAGGTTAATTTCAAAGTTAGCAGTTGAGGAGAAATTTTGCAACACATCCGATTTGATGGTGCCATTACAAGTCTTCCCAGAAACTACCCATCCCAAAGAGGTCTGTTGAGCTGTTAGAGTGTCCTCAGGATTTCGCTCGAGACCCTGGCGGAGTAAAGAACCGTAGAAATCTGCGCCGATTAATAGATCAACTTGTTTGCGCTTGTAAAATTCTGGGTCTGCTAGATCCAGCTGTACCAGCCTAGGCCATTCCAAATCGCGTAAGTCTTGAGCCGGGGTTTGAATTCCAAGATGGCGAACCACGTATGCTGTAATGGACGACGTACCTTCCCGAGATACTGAAGGTTGCCTGTCGACGAGATGAGTCTACACGGTGTCCCCCGATTGCCCGAATACTAATTTCAACATCCTGATAAGATGCACCGGCACGTTGAGCCAAAGATTGGGAAACAAAACTAGCCTCGGACCCAGAATCGAGGAGACCTCGCACACATAATCGTCGACCGGTCGATGTCACGATGGCCACGTTTACAGTGGACAGCATATCAGTCATAAAGCAGGTCTATCTATATCAGGATGGAGCGTCGATGGAATGTCAAGGCTGGTCGTGGATTTTCGCGGACGTTTGTTGTATTTGTTATCCGCATCCTCCAGCGCTGGTCTCTTAGGTGCCTGATGTAAAAGTGTGTGATGTCGTGACTTGCATTCTTTGCAAGTTTGACTTGTCGGGCACGAGAAAACCAGGTGACCCACCTTCATACAATTAAAACAGAGTCCTTCGCGTCGTACCAATTCACGACGTTGAGAGACACTCAGTTCCAAAAATTTCTGGCAGCGAATTGGGTGATGGGCTTCTTTGCAAACTGGGCATTTCAGTGTGCTGTTCTCTCTTATTGCTGTCCTTAATGATCGAACTGGTGCATAAGATCTTGTCGATGACTTCACATGGGGTGTTGTACGGGAAGTCGATTTCTTGGTTAATTCATTCGTTTTGAGTGCCCTGATCCGCCCTTGAAGAAAACTGGAGATTTCTTCGAAGTCTGGGAGACCATCTCGGTCGGATGTTAACTTCTCCCAGTCCTTCCGCGTCACAGAATCGAGGGCCCGAACGATGAGGAAAACAAATAGATCGTCCCAATGTTGAGTGGCTCTTCCAAGCTTGGTTAAAGCTTCCCGTCGGGTGGACACTTCGTCCAGCAAAGTTTGAAGATTAGATGAATCTTCCTTTATTACAGGCGTTAAGGATGTCAGTGCATCCAAATGGCGGGTGACTAGGAGTCGTTTGTCATCATAACGCTTAAGAAGTATTTTCCAAGCAATCTCATAATTGTCTTCAGTGATCGCAATCTTATTTAGTGCTTCCTTGGCTTCTCCATTCACTGCAGATTTCAAGAAGTGGAGTTTTTGAACTCCCGAAAGAGAGCCTTCCTGATGAACCAGAGAACTAAAAAGGTCCCTGAATGACTCCCATTCATGGTGTAGCCCTGAGAATTGAGGGAGGTTTATCTTTGGAAGGTGAACTCGCATGTTTAAGGTCCCTGATGAAGCCGGTGGGGCACATGACTCCAATTTAAATTTTTCATCGTACAAGTATCCTAGCGTCAGATTATATTCGTGCTGAGTTACGGGATAGACCCCGTATCTCAGGTAGTCACACTCATTGGCCTGGTATGTCTTGATGATTTTACGGTGATTTTTCTGAAACTTAGCCCACATTCCTTGCAGGCACTCAATCTGGGCGAGCAATGTGCCCTTCGTTAAGATTGAGTTTCTCCGTAGGAGATCCTCTCGAAAATTAATGATGGAGTCTGACAGGACCACCTGTCTCTCAATCCTGTCCATAGTTGTTTATCTTGCGCGGTGAATGATATGCTAAATCAGATGTATATATATGTATAAAAATGTATATATATGTATCAAAACCCGGGCTTTTCACATCTGCTCTTACGCCGGCGTGGCCGCATAAGAGAGAGAGAAACAAAAAAGAAAAGCCCGCGTTTTTCACATCTGCTCTTACGCCGGCGTGGCCGCGCAAGAGAGAGAGAGAAACAAAAAAAAAGAAAAGCCCGCGTTTTTCACATCTGCACTTACGCCGGCGTGGCCGCGCAAGAGAGAGAGAAAAACAATAAAAGAAAAGCCCGCGTTTTTCACATCTGCTCTTACGCCGGCGTGGCCGCGCAAGAGAGAGAGAAAAACAATACAAAGAAAAGCTCGCGTTTTTCACATCTGCTCTTACGCCGGCGTGGCCGAGCAAGAGAGAGAGAGAGAGAAACAAAAAAAGGAAAAGCCCGCGTTTTTCACATCTGCTCTTACGCCGGCGTGGCCGCGCAAGAGAGAGAGAAAAACAATAAAAAGAAAAGCCCGCGTTTTTTACATCTGCTCTTACGCCGGCGTGGCCGAGCAAGAGAGAGAGAGAACAAAAAAAAGAAAAGCCCGCGTTTTTCACATCTGCTCTTACGCCGGCGTGGCCGCGCAAGAGAGAGAGAAAAACAATAAAAAGAAAAGCCCCGCGTTTTTCACATCTGCTCTTACGCCGGCGTGGCCGCGCAAGAGAGAGAGAAAAACAATACAAAGAAAAGCTCCGCGTTTTTCACATCTGCTCTTACGCCGGCGTGGCCGAGCAAGAGAGAGAGAGAGAAACAAAAAAAGGAAAAGCCCGCGTTTTTCACATCTGCTCTTACGCCGGCGTGGCCGCGCAAGAGAGAGAGAGAGGAACAAAAAAGGAAAAGCCCGCGTTTTTCACATCAGCTCTTACGCCGGCGTGGCCGAGCAAGAGAGAGAGAGAGACAAAAAAGAAAAGCCCGCGTTCCTCACATCAACAGCCTCATCCGCACCCACCGCCCGATCCGGCTCGAAGGACCTAAACCTTTGTTAATATTAAGACAAACACATGTAAGCCAGATGGTGGGGAGGTGAGGCAGGATCGAGGAAAGAAGAAATAATGATAGAAAAAGAAAGCGAAAAATTCGTGCTTCGATCACTGTGAAACAAATTTATTCTTATATAAAGGAAATTGTGTAACTTACAGAATAGTAGAAAATCCAAAAATAAACTTTGCGAAGAACAAGGAAAGAAGGACCCGTACAAACTTTGACCGCAAAGAAAAAGTTTTGTAAAGGAAATACTAAATCAAAAGTCGGTCGTCGTCTTCAAGAACTGCCCACAACATTCCAATGACCCGATCACTAAGAGACTGACTGCAACACAGTTCCTTCGGGTGGGGTGTCCTTTTAGGCCCGGGAGGGGGCGCCTTCGGCAACCAATCGCTATTCTCAAACGCGAACACACATTGATTGCAATCGTTTGCACCTTAATAGCAATCGTTTGCACATTGATTGCAATCGTTTGCACCTTGATTGCAAACGTTTGCACATTGATTGCAATCGTTTGAACCTTGATGCAATCGTTTGCACTTGATTGCAATCGTTTGCACATTGATTGCATCGTTTGCACCTTAAAAGCAGTCGTTTGCACCTTGATAGCATCGTTGCACCTTGATAGCATCGTTTGAACACTTGATAGCAATCGTATGAACTTGATTGCAATCATTTGCACATGATTGCAATCGTTTGCACCTTGAGCAACGTTTGCACCTTGATTGCAAACGTTTGCACATTGATTGCAATCGTTTGAAACCTTGATTGAATCGTTTGCACCTTGATTGCAATCGTTTGCACATTGATTGCAATCGTTTGCACCTAAAAGCAGCGTTGCACCTTGATAGCATCGTTTGCACCTGATAGCAACGTTTGCACATTGATGCCAATCGTTATGAACATTGATTGCAATCGTTGCCACATTGATTGCAATCGTTTGCCACTGATTGCAATCGTTTGCACCTTAAAAGCATCGTTTGCACCTTGATAGCGTTTGCACCTGATAGCAATCGTTTG
>JANSJX010000803.1:0-16937 GCA_026168455.1 Theocolax elegans | reverse complement strand
TTGAAAAATAGACGTTTTGGCCGCTTATATGTTATTTTCACATATAAAAATGCATCGATACAATCCACCCGGCCGGGGAACGAAATTGAAACATTAAAAATAGACGGTTTGGTCACTTATATGTGTGTTTATACATATAAAAAGCATTCGAATTCAATCCACCCGGTCGGGGAATGATTCGAAAATATTGAAAAATAGACGTTTGGCCGCTTATATTATTTTCTATATAAAAATGCTTTCGAATTCAATACACCCGCCAGGGAATGAGTTCGAAAATATTGAAAAATAGACGTTTGGCCGCTTACATGTGTATTTTCACATATACAAATGCATGCGAATTCAATCCACCCGGCCGGGGAATGATTTCGAAAAATTGAAAAATAGACTTTTGGCCGCTATATGTGATTGTCACATATAAAATGCATTCGAATTCATCCACCCGCCGGGGATAAATTGAAAATATGAAAATGTACGGTTTGGTCGCTTATATGTGTGTTTGTACCTATAAAATAGCATTCGAATTCATCCACCGCCGGGAATGAATTCGAAAATATGCAAAATAGACGTTTTGGCCGCTATATGTGTAATTCACATATAAAATGCATTCGAATTCAATCTACCCGCCGGGGAACAAAATTGAAATATTGAACGGCGAAATGTTTACGGCGAAGGGTCCGACGGCGAAGTGTCATACGGCAAAATGTCCGGTTACGCCTTCACATACATCTCCATAAGCTATTGTTCTAAACTCTTTGTACATAGTGCAATTGAAATTGTTTAAGAGAAATGACCAAAATTGGAAGAGTGTGTTCACCTCTTTCTCCATACCAACTTATTTACACATTATTTACACTGAAATAAAAAGAGATTCCATGAATTCTAAAGAGAAAGATGACTATGTAAATTTTATAAATAATGAATACAACAACGTGATTTATATCAACATTTCTTTAGCTAAGAAAAGAAAACATATTATAATAATAATCATCACATCAAGAATTTTTAACATAGTTACAAAAAGTAAATTGAAGATTTTTTAATATCTTACCTTTTAAACAATGTGAATGATATTTTTGATGCACTTGTTGAGTGAAACCGTTTACTTTCAATAACCAATGACTAGGATGTTGGAGTGTTGACAATGATTGCGGAGCACTACCGTAACTACTAGCTAAGAAACCTTTGTTTGAACTTGTATCAGCACTACTTCTGTAAATATTTGTTTATACAATATTACTGCACAAGAATAATTACAGGAGTGCAGTAATGCTATGTGCAGTGCAAGTTTTCACCGTGTGTGTCTGTCATGATAAGATTTGTCAATTCAACCACAAATTCAAATGGCAGGGACATATTTAACAACAGTATTTAGTATATACAATGTCCATTGTATCTATACGGTTATACCTGGAATATAATAATAATAATAATAATAATAATAATAATAATAATAATAATAATAATAATAATAATAATATAATTCATAATTATCTTATAAATTATCTTTAAATTTAATTATAATGTATTCAACAATTTAAAACATAAATAAAATGTAAAAAAATAAATGTTACTTAGTTATTGACAACTTAATGTTTTCAAAAATAAATAAAATATAAATCTTATACATTAAATAAATTAACTAGATAATAAATAAAAATTATTTACCATCCAAAAATAGTTATTATTCTATTATTTTCAAACACTACCAGTATTGGACAAATACTGGACAAGAGCTTCCGCTATTTTGTAATGCTCACTTAACTTTATATTAGAATAACTCATATCACTCACAAGGGAAGTACATGACCTCCGGGAAACGGATCTCATCCTAACTTTGGTATGTCTTTTATAATATAAAAATATGAAGAAAGCCAAGTTATCTCTTGCCAATGGCCATTTTTACGGAAGTTATTCGACATCCAATAATAATAGCAGTAAAATTTACTTCCAATTCGATCGCTTATAACTCGAAAACAAATAAAGATAAACAATCAAACTAAAAACCAGAAAAAAGTTGAGTTCAAGTAAATATGGTTTGAAAAAAAAGAAGCTCAAATTGCTTAATTTGAAGCAAAGTTATGAAGAAAATAAGAAATTGAAGATTATTAGGCCAAAAGAAACAATAAATTTTTCATATTAAATTTTGGTTAAAATTTCTTCAATTTTTATTTGCTTCATAACTTTGCTTCAAATTAAGCAATTTGAGCTTCTTTTTTTTTAAACCATATCTACTTGAACTCAACTTTTTTCTGGTTTTTAGTTTGATTGTTTATCTTTATTTGTTTTCGAGTTATAAGCGATCGAATTGGAAGTAAATTTTACTGCTATTATTATTGGATGTCGAATAACTTCCGTAAAAATGGCCATTGGCAAGAGATAACTTGGCTTTCTTCATATTTTTATATTATAAAAGACATACCAAAGTTAGGATGAGATCCGTTTCCCGGAGGTCATGTACTTCCCTTGTCAGTAAAACTTGATGAAAAAACTATGTATATAGGTAATATATATATATACATAATGTATATACATAATTTGATATACACAATAAAATAAATAAACTAACTATCCGCTATATTTATTGTCCGTTTAAATAGCACCATCAGCGCCATCATATACACATAAGCACAACCCAGATAGCATTGCTTGACATTTAGACATCTATAACTTGTCTGATTCAAGCTAACTGTAAGGCATAACAAAAAGTTATCTTTTCGATATCTGATTATTATATTTTACGGCATACTTAAAAAAGTTATTAAAAAGACGTCTGTATGTAATTCTTTTTTAAGGTGTCTGGAAAAAGATGTTAATTTGACATCCTTTTTCTGATTAAATAAGAAATATCAAAATGATACATCCAAAAGACGTCTGTAAGTAATTCTTTTTTAAGTTGTCTAAAAAAAAATGTTAATTTGACATCCTTTTTCTGATTAAATAAGAAACATCAAAATGATATATCCAAAAGACGTCTGTAAGTAATTCTTTTTTAAGGTGTCTAAAAAAAGATGTCAATTTGACATCCTTTTTTTGATTAAATAAGAAACGTCAAAATGATACATCCAAAAGACGTCTGTAAGTAGTTCTTTTTTAAGGTGTCTAAAAAAAGATGTCAATTTGACATCCTTTTTTTGATTAAATAAGAAACGTCAAAATGATACATCCAAAAGACGTCTGTAAGTAGTTCTATTTTAAGGTGTCTAAGAAAAGACATCAAATTGACATCTTTTTTTTTATTACATATTTTTGCGTTATACAAAGTATCTTCAAGATGTCTATTAGACATCCGATAAATCTTGTACGCGGGAGGTTAATAATAATTATTTTATGACGAACATGCGAATTTAAGAAATGTGTGCGTGAAGCCGGCAAAATTTGCAGTTTTGTACGTATTATTTATAATAATAGTGTTGGATTCGCAGCAACAATTAAAAGTTATAAGTATCACTCATTTATTTAATAATTATTTTTATATATAGCTAAATTTTGTAAATATACTGTGTACAATTTTTATCTAGTAAGTTGTGTATACATAACCTGAAAATTTGTATATGAAAATGTTAGCTTTACTAAATCATTTAAATATTCTATTATTATCATTTATTTTCATTTGTGTATATTATATTAAAAGTATAATGATTCGGCGTAAATCTTATTTAAATCTCGGAAATAGACAAAAAAAAGGCGTTTAAATTACATATTAAATATTCAAAATGATGAAGCAATTTCTTCACTGCCTAACAACTCCAGTTTTAATTCTTTAAGTATTGTTAATTTAAGTAATACTAATGACAATAATGTTAATAATATTTATTTTTTATTTATTTATTATAATCCTTTACCTGTCGGCTTAGGACTTCATATTACATACACTTACAAAGTATTTGACAATAATTTATACCACATTTACATCAACACATTCTCTTCTTAATTGCATTACAGATTTTAATAACGCCATACCGCTTGCATTCTGATCTAACACAGAGTTTATCTCTCCATCAAATTTTATTTTACCAACACATTTCTTCAATATATGTTCTAACGTTTCTTTCTCATTCTTACATAGTCTACATACCATTTCATTCTCATTTAACCAGTACATATTAGCATTCTCCTCATTCCTCAATCTAAATCTAGCCAATAAACTAACTTCTTTACCTTTTAGCCCTTTGGTCAAGTATTCAGGTACATTTTCGGTTATTATATACTTATATCTACTACAGCTTTTCGATAACTCTATTCTATTAAGTCTATACTCTCTGTCAATTAACTGCAATTTTGTATACACAACCTTTACTAAATTTTCCTTCTCTAACCTTAGCCTATCTCTTTCTGCTTTACCTAGATTTACTTTTTCCCAACACTTATCTCTTTGCAATTCCCATTTCCCCTTTGTGCCTATCTGTTTACCTTTTTCTATTTCATCTATACATTCCTTAACTAATACTTTATTTGACATTCTGGCTTTTTCTTCATAGGTCACCGCTCTTTTCACAGCTTTTATGTTAGTAGCTATTTGTTTTGTTTCTTCCATTAATAAATAGCCAGCAGTCCGTTTTCCTAATCCTAGCACCCACTTTAAGTATTTTCTTTGAACAATATCTAATTCAGACTCTTTTCTCCATCCCCAAATCTCTGACCCATACAGTCCTACAGATTCAACTAATGCTGTGTACATTTTAATTCTCCTGTTATAAGAATTTTTAAATAATCGTTCCCCTATACTCCAAGTGTTTCTCATTACCACCTCAGCCTTTCTTTTTAATTCTTTAATTTGACTTTCACTACCACCATTCTTTTGTAAAATATATCCTAAATATTTTATCTCTTTTACTTCCTCTATCTCCTTATCCCCCCATTGCCACTTTCTTAATTTTTTCTTTCCTTTACCCTTTTCAAATACAATAATCTTTGACTTTTCTGGACTTAAATCTAAATCCTTTTTCTTTAAATATATATTAAATCTCTTTAACATACTGTCTAACTCACCCTTACTTGTTGCCAATAAGGCTATATCATCTGCATAAGTAATGGACCATATTTTAGATTTTCCTACCACTATACCCCCTGATTGGCCTTTTTTTAATTCATTTTCTAAGTCGTGTAGATAAATATTAAATAGACTTGGACTGAGAGGACACCCCTGTCTTACCCCCCTTGAAGTCCAGAACTCCGAGGTTATTTTACCATTTATCCTGACTTTATTTATAGTTTCCTCATACGTTTGTAAAATTCTATTTTTCAATCTATTTTCAATATTTAACTGTTCCATACATCTTCCTAACTTCTTTCTGTTTACTTTGTCAAAAGCTCCTTGTAAATCCCCAAAAAATACAAATAATTTCCCTCCTTTTTTCTGTACCTCTCTATTTATTAAAAAATTCAAAATATAGATACAATCAATCGTCCCCCTTCCCTTCCTAAATCCAAATTGAGTTTCACTTAATTTTCCTTCAATCATTTTGTCTAATCTATCGTTCATAATACCTAAATAAATCTTATACGCAGTGTCCAATATAGTAATACCTCTATAATTTTTTACATTAGTTTTATCCCCTTTTTTAAATACCGGGCTTACTATACCTATTTTCCAATTGTCTACCATACCCCCCTTATTCCATATTAACCTAACCAACTTTTTGTACGCTTCTGCTACTCCTGGTGTTGCAAATATCCACGCCTCATTTTCAATACCATCTTCGCCTACCGCTTTATTTTAATTCTTGATCCTGTATGTCATTTTCTTCCACCTTTGAACAACCTGCTTCTTCAGTCAGTTTTTGTACAATTTTAGTATTAGTTCCTTCTAAAGTATCTATAAAATGATTCTTCCAATCCTCGAGTTTTATTCCATCATCAATTCCTTCTCCTTTCTTTCTTCTTTTATTAATATATTTCCATGCGTCCGCTTCCGTTTTTATGTGTTTTAATTCTTCTTCTTCTTCTTTTTCGTGCTCTTTCTTCTTTATCTTACACCATTCCTTGTATTTTTTCTTTTCCGCTAGATATTGTGCTCTTGTAATTTGTCCTCTTTTAAATTCTCTTAATTTCATTCTAACTTCTCTTTTTTTAATTTTCCAGTCCTTATCATGCCAGATTCTTTCTCCTAATTTCCAAAATTTTATATTTTTTGATACTACCTTTTTTAATCTATTTATTTTAGTTTTCATCTCACTCCACAACACATTTATTTCGTCTTTGTTGCAATTCCAGTCTTTTAAGTTATCAACATAATGTTTAATTCCGTCCTCATTCCAAACCGCTTTCTTTACACTAATGCCATTTTGACATATTTTCTTTCTATTCACAACACCTTCAATTTTCACTAACAATGGCAAATGGTCCGATTCAGTTCTGTTTTCTATGTTTAAACTTATCACTTTTCTAAACATTTCGGTATTTACAATCGCGTAATCTATTACTGAACTACCTTGTTCACCTATATACGTCCACTCACCATTCTCTTGAACTTCCTTACATCCATTCATAATCATCCATCCTCTTTTACTGAGTTCTTTTAACAACAGCTTACCTTCTTTATTTATGTTATTGTCTTTCGATTGTCTTACATATCTGCTTTTGTCCTGTTCATTTATTATTCCTCCTTCTCTTCCCGTTTTTGCGTTAAAATCTCCACCAATTAGTAAATTATTTTCTTCTTTTTCATTTATTATTTCACTTAGCTTCTGAAATAGTCTCTCGTTATCTTTACTATATACCGTACATATTTGCCATATTTCTTTATTTACTTCTATTTTTCTGATTACTAAATTTCTATCACTTACAGGTTCATACACTTCGTTCAGTTGTTTTCTAATTCCTGTTATAATTCCTCCCATAGGTCTACCTTTTTTCTTCTCTTTTATCGCCAGTACACACATCCAGTTAAATTCTTTAGGCATTTTATTTTTAATCTGTTCCAGTCCTTGTCATCCACCCAAGTCTCTATCAGTCCAATAAAATCACAGTCACATAGAAAATTCCACACTTCACCACATTTGTTTTTACACCCGCAATATTCCAAAAACACACTTTTATATTAGAAGTTCCTAAGTCGACATTTAATGAAAATTTTCATTTAAATTTTGTGATTTCTCTGCATAGTCCTCTTTTTCTTCAAATAAGTTTTTTTCTTCATTCCATTTTAACCATTTGTTATTTACACAAAGTTTCATATAACCTACTCTTACAATACATCCTTCTTGTTTTTTCTTTTAGCACATTCTCTCACTTTATTTTGTATCTCCCTCTCTTTCCAGGTAAGATCATCGTTAATATAAATTTTTTCGTTACCTAACCTTCTTTTATTGATCATCACTTCCTTTTTGATTCCAACACTTTCAATTTCTGCTACGATAATTTTTTTGTTTCCACTCCATAGTTGGTTTTTGCAGGTTAACTGAGCCCGTATTTTTTGGTCTACCGAGTGCCGGCATGCCAACCTAACCTCTCTTAATCTATCGCTACACTTTTACTGTTTTCTTACCAGCACAGACTTTACTTTTACTAATTTATTACTCACTATGTTCAATGAATTACTATATTTAACTTTATCCACTTTTATCGGAATTAACTATACGTATATGCCTATCTTTTCGTTACATTTAGCAGGGTTAAGTCGAACACGTGTTGCTCGTACAACCGCCGCCATCTTCCTCCAATAATGTTAATAATATAATTGATGATTCGCAGAATTGTGATAACTTGTCTATATGTCAGGAAGCTCAGCTTACTAGGAATGATATTAATGTAAATAGTATTGATGCAAGTAGTAATAGTAATGATTTAAATGTAAATAGTAATTATGTAAATAGTATATCTAGTATTGGAGTAGGTACTTCTATTCATTTGAACGATAATAATCCTTGTTTAAGTTTAGCTGAATGGGTTTTTCGTTACAGTATTCCTCATAATGCTGTAAATGCACTTTTAAAACTTTTAAAACAATATCCAGAAAACAGCATTTGCAATTTACCTTTTGATGTGAGAACCTTATTAAAAACTCCAACAAATACAGTAACTTCTAAGTTAGGAAATGGTGAATACATGTACTTAGGTATAGAAAAAGGTATTATCAATCAATTGAAGCATTGTTCAATTAATTCTTCAACTATTTTAATTGATATTCATGTTGATGGGATACCCGTATTTAAAACTAGGAAATTAGGATTAATTCCCATTTTAGCAAAAATTGTAGATCCAAAATTTCAAGAACCGTTTCTTATCAGTGCTTATTTTGGCATTGAAAAGTCTCCTGATCTTAATGGTTTCTTTAGACACTTCGTTATCGAATACAACGCATTAAACACAGAAGGTGTTTATTATGAACATAAACTTTATAAAGTAGAAATTAGAGCTGTCATTGCAGACACGGTTGCTAGAAATTGGGTGATGTGTCATCCGACTCATAATTCTTTTTATGCATGTCAAAAGTGTATTCAGAAAGGCGAAAAAGTTGGTGGTCGTATGCTTCTTCTTGACCTTAATGCTCCTTTGAAAACTAATTACAATTTTCGAGAACTTTACCAGAGCAATTTAAAAATTTATCGAGTCCTCTTGAATGGATTTGAATTGGCATGACTCCCAAAATACCTTTAGATCCCATGCATTTACTATATAGGGGTGTAATGAAAAGTTTTTAAATATTTGGATTAGTGAATATGGAAAAGGCCTTGCGGCACAAGAAACTAAATGATTTATTTAGTACAAACTATCTAGTTTAGGTAAGTGTGTACCATTAGAATTTTCACGAAAACCTAGATCTTTGGAGTAATTAGATAAGTGGCAAGCAACTGAATTTCGTTTATTTTTGCTTATATAGGTCCAATTATCATTAAAGTCCCATTAAGTGAGTGACGTGTAAAATACCACGCTACAAGATACATGCAGGTTGTATTTAAAGTCATGTGCATTGATAATCAACATAATGTTTAATTCCGTCCTCATTCCAAACCGCTTTCTTTACACTAATGCCATTTTGACATTTTCTTTCTATTCACAACACCTTCAATTTTCACTAACAATGGCAAATGGTCCGATTCAGTTCTGTTTTCTATGTTTAAACTTATCACTTTTCTAAACATTTCGGTATTTACAATCGCGTAATCTATTACTGAACTACCTTGTTCACCTATATACGTCCACTCACCATTCTCTTGAACTTCCTTACATCCATTCATAATCATCCATCCTCTTTTACTGAGTTCTTTTAACAACAGCTTACCTTCTTTATTTATGTTATTGTCTTTCGATTGTCTTACATATCTGCTTTTGTCCTGTTCATTTATTATTCCTCCTTCTCTTCCCGTTTTTGCGTTAAAATCTCCACCAATTAGTAAATTATTTCTTCTTTTTCATTTATTATTTCACTTAGCTTCTGAAATAGTCTCTCGTTATCTTTACTATATACCGTACATATTTGCCATATTTCTTTATTTACTTCTATTTTTCTGATTACTAAATTTCTATCACTTACAGGTTCATACACTTCGTTCAGTTGTTTTCTAATTCCTGTTATAATTCCTCCCATAGGTCTACCTTTTTTCTTCTCTTTTATCGCCAGTACACACATCCAGTTAAATTCTTTAGGCATTTTATTTTTTAATCTGTTCCAGTCCTTGTCATCCACCCAAGTCTCTATCAGTCCAATAAAATCACAGTCACATAGAAAATTCCACACTTCACCACATTTGTTTTTTACACCCGCAATATTCCAAAAACACACTTTTATATTAGAAGTTCCTAAGTCGACATTTAATGAAAATTTTCATTTAAATTTTGTGATTTCTCTGCATAGTCCTCTTTTTCTTCAAATAAGTTTTTTTCTTCATTCCATTTTAACCATTTGTTATTTACACAAAGTTTCATATAACCTACTCTTACAATACATCCTTCTTGTTTTTTTCTTTTAGCACATTCTCTCACTTTATTTTGTATCTCCCTCTCTTTCCAGGTAAGATCATCGTTAATATAAATTTTTTCGTTACCTAACCTTCTTTTATTGATCATCACTTCCTTTTTGATTCCAACACTTTCAATTTCTGCTACGATAATTTTTTTGTTTCCACTCCATAGTTGGTTTTTGCAGGTTAACTGAGCCCGTATTTTTTGGTCTACCGAGTGCCGGCATGCCAACCTAACCTCTCTTAATCTATCGCTACACTTTTACTGTTTTCTTACCAGCACAGACTTTACTTTTACTAATTTATTACTCACTATGTTCAATGAATTACTATATTTAACTTTATCCACTTTTATCGGAATTAACTATACGTATATGCCTATCTTTTCGTTACATTTAGCAGGGTTAAGTCGAACACGTGTTGCTCGTACAACCGCCGCCATCTTCCTCCAATAATGTTAATAATATAATTGATGATTCGCAGAATTGTGATAACTTGTCTATATGTCAGGAAGCTCAGCTTACTAGGAATGATATTAATGTAAATAGTATTGATGCAAGTAGTAATAGTAATGATTTAAATGTAAATAGTAATTATGTAAATAGTATATCTAGTATTGGAGTAGGTACTTCTATTCATTTGAACGATAATAATCCTTGTTTAAGTTTAGCTGAATGGGTTTTTCGTTACAGTATTCCTCATAATGCTGTAAATGCACTTTTAAAACTTTTAAAACAATATCCAGAAAACAGCATTTGCAATTTACCTTTTGATGTGAGAACCTTATTAAAAACTCCAACAAATACAGTAACTTCTAAGTTAGGAAATGGTGAATACATGTACTTAGGTATAGAAAAAGGTATTATCAATCAATTGAAGCATTGTTCAATTAATTCTTCAACTATTTTAATTGATATTCATGTTGATGGGATACCCGTATTTAAAACTAGGAAATTAGGATTAATTCCCATTTTAGCAAAAATTGTAGATCCAAAATTTCAAGAACCGTTTCTTATCAGTGCTTATTTTGGCATTGAAAAGTCTCCTGATCTTAATGGTTTCTTTAGACACTTCGTTATCGAATACAACGCATTAAACACAGAAGGTGTTTATTATGAACATAAACTTTATAAAGTAGAAATTAGAGCTGTCATTGCAGACACGGTTGCTAGAAATTGGGTGATGTGTCATCCGACTCATAATTCTTTTTATGCATGTCAAAAGTGTATTCAGAAAGGCGAAAAAGTTGGTGGTCGTATGCTTCTTCTTGACCTTAATGCTCCTTTGAAAACTAATTACAATTTTCGAGAAACTTTACCAGAGCAATTTAAAAATTTATCGAGTCCTCTTGAATGGATTGATATTGGCATGATCTCCCAAATACCTTTAGATCCCATGCATTTACTATATATGGGTGTAATGAAAAAGTTTTTAAATATTTGGATTAGTGAATATGGAAAAGGCATTGCGGCACAAGAACTAAATGATTTATTTAGTACAAACTATCTAAGTTTAGGTAAGTGTGTACCATTAGAATTTTCAAGAAAACCTAGATCTTTTGATGAATTAGATAAGTGGAAAGCAACTGAATTTCGTTTATTTTTGTTATATTTAGGTCCAATTATCATTAAGTCCCATTTAAGTGAAGCTAAAATAATTCATTTTAATTCTTTTAATTGTGCGATTAGAATTCTCAGTGATCCAGATAAATGTTATAATCTTAATTCTTATGCAAACGATTTACTTAAATATTTTGTTACTCAAACAATTGAATTGTATGGAAAAACCAATATAATATTTAATGTTCATAATTTGATACACCTAGCAGCTGATGCACTTCAACTTGGTCCTCTCGAACAATTCAGTGCATTTCCTTATGAGAACTATCTTCAAACGTTAAAACGCATGGTTAGAAATAATATCTCTCCTTTAGCCCAAATAGATAGACGTTTAAAAGAAAGAAATCAAGTTATTCCTCCAAAAATTTTACTTCCTAAAGCAAATGGTGTTTACTTAGAAAATAAAAATTATCATTTCAACAAAACCTTCCTATGGGATTTCATAATGCTCACTCATTAGAATTTGAAAATTTTAAATTAACTGACAAAAAATTTGATAACTGTTGCTATATAAATGATGGAGCAATTGTTTTAATAAAATATATTTGTTTTCATGAAAATCATCCAGTAATTGTAGGGCAATCATTTCTTTCATACAAGAGTATACCTGATTACCCATGTGATTCAAAATTAATTGATATTTATAAAGTGAAAGATTTATCTATAAATTACAGAACATGGTCAATAAACCATATTGTCAAAAAAGGTTTCCAAATTCCTTGCGGTGACAGTTTTTATATATTTCCTATTATTCATTCATTCCATAATTAATATTTACTTATTTACATTAGTTTACAGAAACCACAATTGTATATATTTAATCAATGTAATTTAAGATAGTTGATGTGTACCTTTTATTATATTAAAATAAAATAAATTTGATTTTTGTTAACGCAAATATATCTATAAAAATTTATAATTATGAATAAGGAAAATACAAAAAAAACAATGCTTTGTTGAATCACAACAAAATATTAAAAATTAAAACTAAAAAGGAAAAGGATTCTTCAATAAAAAAAACAAAATCAGGTGAATATTAAAATTTATTTTATTATACGTGTACTGTTTATACCTAATTTATAATACGTAAAAATACATATATAAATGTTTATTTCAGCTAAATTCGAAATGCCTCCAGATTTCATGAACTCTTCAACAACTCCTGCAAAACAGCTCAGTTTTAGCGTGAATATGTGTAAATATTATAACCGTTAATAACTATTTATTTATTAAATATTTATTTAATAACTAATATTTAACTATATTTATACAAATTAATAATTATTTTTTTGCGCAGATGAAAATAAACATCTATTATCACAGCAAAGTACCACTTCTGCAAGCCAGCTGTCACAAATGATGTTATCGTTACCAGATGCTTCATAAGCCTCATCATCGCAGACAATAAGTAATGCAGCAATAGGTATTTTTAATAGGTTTTTTTTAATATAATTAATTAATATTGATTATATTTAGTTCATATAATTTAAATTATATACAATTGAATATTTTTATTTGTATTGTACGTACTTTGTACAAATTTAATTGTATAGGTTAAGTTACAATGTTTATTGTAGGTTAGTTTATGTATATACTTAACCAACTTTTGAGTATTTTATAGCAGAATTTAAAAATTATACTTTTTGCAGTTCCAAATAATAGTCAAGTGCCACCAACACATGTTTCTTTAACTGTTTCATCACCATCAGTAACAATAAAAACTTCATCTGCAGTTAATAAAGTACCAAATACGATTCAACTGACTACAGGTATTATTATATGTATACTAGGATAGTTATTTGTATTAATATTATAATTTAATTCATTTGAAAGAAGAATACTGATGTAATTTTATTTTTATTTATTCAAGCGAGTGGTCAAATTATTACTCTTCCTGTTTGTAATGCTACAGAAGTTTTAGAAAGTAATTTATTCTATTTATTTCAATATAATGTTAACAATTACTAATAAATTATTATTATAATAAAGCACATATTGCACTTACTTTTTAGTACCAGCAATGGAGAATTTACCAGTTATTACAGTGGAAAGTTTACCTAATAACAACACATCTGACAGCTTAATTGTAAATGCGTCAAAACCAATTGTAAATGAAAATGATATTCTAAATCTAAGTGATGATGAAATTTTTGATATCTGCAGTAAAAATTCATATCCTAATAACTTACTAAACGAAGAGGAACTGAATCATACAAGTGATATTTCAGATAAATCATCATCAGTGGAGCAGAATCCTTGTTGTAGTAAGTTTATTGTTTAATTTCTTTTTTAGCTACATAACATAACATTGATGTATATATATGTACTTTTTTAGAGCAATTTATGAAAGAATTAATGGATCAAAAATCAACTGTCAATTCAATATTAAGGAACGTGAATGAAATAAAAGAGCTGGCCATTCTCAATCGGCCTAATGGAGAAATACGTGCATTTGCCGCTGAAGAAGACAATATTCTTCCCAACTTACCTCTGCAAACTGTAGAACAGTTTGAACAGTTTAACCAAGAATTGATGAATAATGAAATACTGTGTCAACAATTGGTATGGAATTTTATAAGTAAAATTTTCTTAATTCAATTTTAATGAAAAAATATTTTTTTAGAAAAAGTTTTTACTTGGTACTGGTGGAAGTCAAAAGGAAAAAGTGATAAGGTCAGCATTACATAATTCTCTCTCTAATGATATAGGAATAGTTTTTAATTGGCCTGGGTCAAAAAAAAGGAAAAAAGATGAGCAACACCAAATTTGCTAATGTATTTTTAAGTAAGAAAAATTTAATATTTAACCTTTACTAAATATATTTATGTATTCAGTACCAAATGGTATTCTAATTATGTATATTTTTAGATGCATTTAAAAATAAATACTCTATTGAAGATACACAACAAATATTTATGGAGTGGCTTCGACGCTCCAGTGACACGAAATCCAATGAAGAAAAAAAAAGAAATCATAATAATCATAATAACTGATTAATGAAAAAAGTTACTCTTATTACATTAATTTAGATTAAAAATTAAAACTTTGTACGTAAAATAAATTTTATATAACAAAAATCTTTTGTATTTTGCGTTAAAAAGTAATATGAATAAATTATTTTAGTATTTCAATATTCAATTTAATATTAATTTTCAAAATATATTATACGTGTAAATTACAAAAAATGTTTGCTATAAAATTTGTTCAAACAGTATGGTACAAAGTTCGTAATACGTACTAATGTAATCTTGAAGACTGATTAATCATATATAAATTATATTTTATTTTTATTATAAAGATTGTATAGATTTATAGTCTATATATAAATAATACGAATTTTTTTATCTTTGAGTAAATTAAAGTTAATCATATATAAGTTATATTTTATTTTTATTACAAAGATTGTATAGATTTATAGTCTATATAAATAATAGAATGTCTTTATCTTTAAGTAAATTAAAATTTGTTTCTAAAATGATTTAATAAAATTGTAATGAATGTTTATTTAAATAATAAAATTAGAAGGTTTTATAAAAACGAACAACAAACAAAATATATGTGATCGTACATTTTTATTAGGTATTTTAATATTAACATGTATATATTTAAATTACATTATATTTTATTATATATATCTATAATAAAAATGTACGGTCGCATATGTACGTCATTTTATGCTAAATACATTTATTGAAAAACCCATAATTAGATATCTTTTAGGTATCTTATTACAGATGTCCATAGTATATATAGAAAAAAGTTATCACAAAGTTATTCATAAGTTACCGAAAAGACATCTATATGTTAAAAATAAGTTATCTATAAGTTAACAATAAGAATTCATAAGTCATCATATATCAAAAATATTAAATGGTAATTTTATGTTTGACAAATAACAATGACTTACTGTATTTCTTACTGTACATCTTTTAGATATCAAAATAATATCTGATAGATGTCTTCGTTGACGTCATATGGGGTGGACTTAAGACATCCATTTGGTATACTTTTTGGTTTACATTAAGGTAAAAAATAGATATCTAAAAAGATGTCTTTGTCTGTTTAAAGATATCTATAAGTTGCAAAATTGACAACTATATGCTACCTGGGAATGTATATCGCATTTTATGTAACCCGCGTCCCGTATCCAAATTTGAATTTCAAATTTCTTTTATTTTATTACAAAAATATTTATTTATAACAATTCTCTTTTTATTTATTTTTTAATACAAAAAATCGAATAGAAACAAAAGAAATATAATAAAAAAATTTATTTATTAAAAAAAATAATATTTTTATAACAAGATTTGATATAAAAAAATATAAAACAATAAAAAATATTTACCACACACAACAATAAAATTTTAAAAGAAATCTAAACGTCAAACCCTATAAAGCATGTTTTCAATATGTCCAAATGTTTCTAAAATTTTAAATTAAAATTTAATTAAAATTTTTAAATATAATTAAACAAAAAACTTTGTTTTTAAACTTGAAAAATTTGAACTTGAACGTTAAATAAACATAACGAATTTTTTCTAAATATAAGCCTATCTTTAATATTAAATAATATTAACTATTTTTCTTAAATTAAATTTCAATTTCAGGAACATAATCAACATAAACAGTTATACCAGTAAATAAAAAATTAACAAATTTAAACAATATACATGAATGTTGCTCTATATCGAAAAAATAAATTAATTATATATTTTCATACAGACTAATTTAAATAGTACAATAGTTTAGTAAAAAATAAAACTTCAATTGATCTCCACGAACTCAGTTTTTTATTTTGTGCCGACGTTTCGGACGTTTTTTTAACCGTCCCTTTTCAAGGCTATACAAAAAAACACTCATTAAATTTACAATTTGCACAGATTAATAAGGCAACAATAATAAAACACACTTAGTACATAATCTTACTAATAAAAAAGGCGCAGAGATGTTAAGTTTGCATATTAGTTTGAACACAATTCTCCATCGATATCGCACAACTATCAAATTTAATTAAATTAAAATTAATATTAAAAATCAAAAACCGAATATAAACTAGAAGAAAAGAAATATTAAACAATTAAAATTAAAAGGTCTTATTACCTTCGCACAACCCTCCACTTTACATGTTGAAAAGAAAACGAGGACCTCCCCGAAGGGAGTCCTGTACACTAGTGAGACTTATATACTAATTATAACGTCGTCTAACCGCTTACAATACATTTCGGCATATAAATATACCAATGTATACATATATACATATAATATATGTACAACGTGTATACGAACAAGTACACACGTACAAACCGTATCAAAATAATAATAATAAAGGAACAAATATATTGCGGGGCCAAACGAACTGAAACTTCTTTCATGTATTAGGCAACCATGCGCCGCGAAGAAGTAACACACTCGACCT
>JANSJX010000802.1:10000-16975 GCA_026168455.1 Theocolax elegans | reverse complement strand
AGTGTCTCCAAGCTGACTGCGGCTTGAAATGAGCTGAAACATGGAAACTTAAGCTCATTTTAGCTACCTCAAGCTGAAAGTTAGCTCCACTGCAATAAGCGCAGTGTCTCCAAGCTGTCTGCGGCTGGAAATGAGCTGAAACAAGCTGAAACAAGCTGAATAAGACTAAAAATATTTTCCCATTTGTCTAGCAGTGGAAGCTAGGGTCCTAAGCACGTAAGATTTTTTTGACAGCAATCAGGTTACTAAATACCATAGATTAGAGACAACTATAAGATACCCTCTATGTGTTGATATTTCGGATGCCGGCAAGAAGCAAAAGTCTGGACTTTGACTGACTTCCTGTCATCGTTACAATTGCAACTGACATTATTGATTATCGGAAACGTTACCACACTAGCAGGAAACTTAAGCTCATGTTAGCTACCATAAGCTGAAAGTTAGCTCCACTACAATAAGAACAGTGTCTCCTAGCTGTCTGCGACTTGAAATGAGCTAATACATGGAAACTTAAGCTTATTTTAGCTACCTCAAGCTGAATGTTAGCTCCACTGTAATAAGAACAGTGTCTCCAAGCTGACTGCGGCTTGATATGAGCTGAAACATGGAAACTTAAGCTCATTTTAGCTACCTCAGCTGAAAGTTAGCTCCACTGCAATAAGTGCAGTGTCTCCAAGCTGTCTGCGGCTTGAAATGAGCTGAAACAAGGAAACTTAAGCTCTTTTAGCTACCTTAAGCTGAAAGTTAGCTCCACTGCAATAAGAACATGTTTCCAAGCTATGTAATTTGAAGCAAGGAATTAATGGTATATTAGTATTGTATATAATAATTAATTTTTTTAACGAAAAGTATATATATTTTTACTAATATTTCCACATAATATTTTATTAATATTAGAAAACCTTAATTATTATAAAAAATGACAATTTTAAATATATAACAATTTCCAATTTTGTACTAAAATTATTTTCATTAAATTTTCAAGCATTTTTTTAATTAAAAAAGAATTTTAATTTATTGAAGAGTCTATTTTTAAAATAAATTTTATATAAATTATACACTGATAGTTGAAAAAGAATATTTTCACCCTTCATGTTGATAGTATCCAAAATTATATTATGTGAACTAGATGAGGCCTAAAGTTGGTTGATGTTGAAGATACCACACAAACGATTTTTTAGATTTATAAAATTACCAGGGTATGTCACCAATCAGGCAATATATTTAAGCTAACCGATTTTTAATGTATTGCCTGATGAGGTCGACATACCCTTGTCGACGAAACGTCGCGATTTTATAAATCTAAAAACACCGCATCTGTGATTTTTTCAACATCCAATTAACTTTAGCCCTCATCCAGTTCATGGAATATAATTTTGAATACATGCTGATAGTTTACATATTTTAAGAACAAATATATTAAACCAGCATATCTGACTTGAAAATGTATCCAAAACTTTAATTATAAACTACTAATTTTCAAGATTTAATTAATTTTCCACCATATAAAAAGTGTACTTTATTAACCTTTCCGAGTGGAGTAAAATTGCATTTTATTCCTTCGATCACTTTATTCCCTGTATACTCATTTTATTCCCCGTACACCCATTTTATTCATCGTAGACTCATTTTTTTGTTTGGAACACTTAGTTTAGCTTTTTTTATACAAATACAAAATTAAATTTATTATATTAAATTAAATATGTCAAAAATTTTTACAATATTTAAAAGTGACTTTTCAAATGATCAGAGTGAACAATTTTATATGCACTTCGAGAGTAAAAGGCGATTATTCCCTTGGACGAATTACTGGCAAAAGCTAAAGTGAGGAAGTAGCAACTTTCATCCCGGGAATAAATACCTATTGTACTCCCTAAGTGCATAAATAACTATTTATCAGTTTGATATGTTGGTCTTTCTAGATTATAGTAGCTATTACTGAGTAATAATTGTCGAAGGCATTTTATTCATTAGTTTTATTAATCTTACACTATTTCATTTCTATTCGGTTTACTCTGCTTGTTTCAAATGAATCAATTAAAGGTTATACGTACTACATACAAAAAAATAAGTATATAGTTCAATAGCGAAGAGTTCGTTTTAAAACCAAAAGTCCCTATAGGAAAACGATTGTATTTAATATTGATGATTAGCGATATAAAGTATGGATATTATATTGAAGAGACCATTTAAAATTAAAATTTTAATATAAAAATTAATTTGTTAGAAAAATTTAAATATTTAAATTTAATAATTAAAGCTTTAATACATATGTAATATTATAGTGTTCAAACTGTTTAAGTAAGCTAGCTAAAACCAGATATTTTCTTTTACTTAGTCTCCGCTAGACAAACACAATAAAAAAGTTTTTTCCTCGTTGTCACATACCAATTCGCGCTATTATAGAGCCACGGATTAGCCATTGCCGTGAACTTGACTCGCGGGTCGATTCAGTTGCGCGCTAGTCAGCCTAAAACCCAGTCGACTTGCACGAAATTCTACAGTAATATTAATATTCTAAACACGAGGTCGTTGTGTATATTAGGTTCCTGTAATTATAATTAGCGATTACATATCATTAAATTATTAAATCGCAAATTGTTTTTTTTTCCTTCTAAAGTTAACCGCACCAAGCTACGTACCCTTACGAGCAAACTTCTTTAACACACATTTTGTTTGATCATTGATCATAAATAGGATGGTTAACGCCTATAAATATGTACAATTAAACTGCAAGGGATGTGTACGAGTCACGGTATGCATCTGGACAAAAGGGAAAAAAACATGTAATTATGGACATGTTTGTATGTCATTAAAATATTATACAATTATATAGAATTGAAAGGTTACATTTGCAGTGATTAATATTATTAAAATTTGCAAGAAAAGATAAATCCTGATCAAAAAACCAAAAACTTCAGCACATGCTATATCAAAATGTTTTTATTATAGATATTAACTTATTCAAATGAATGTAATTTTATTCGATTAAGACAATCAGTAAAATATTTAAATCTGTAAAGGAAAAAACAATAGAAAAAGGATAAATTTTTGTGAATTAATAGGAATTTATAGTTTTTTCTGTATGTAAAACGCCTCAGAGGATCAAAGCGTTTACGTTTTATCATGATTGATAATTCGAGGCCGTTTAGGCTAGAAGCGAAAAATGAGCGATTTCAACTAAAATAATATTTATTCATATTTTATGATTAACGATAATACGCGTTTCCTTCTCTCTCTCATTCTATTTCTTAAAAATATTTGTATATGTATTATTAAGAAAAACGTTCCCAATTGTAAATTCGCATTAATGTATTGATTTGTGCAACGAAGCGGAAAAAAATGACTGCTAGCGGCAATTGGTGGCGCGAGTCTTTATGTAGGAGCGATCCGGAAAAAAGGACAGAAGCTCGCTATGCCTTAAGAGCGCATCAACGAATAAATCATTTTCTTACTGGACCATTGGATTTTATTAACCCTCTTCCTTGCACAATCATTAGAATGTGTTCAATCCTATAATTGTGTCAAAAACATACTACTATAACTCATTTATTTTTTGTATATTTGTTATAATGTACATGTAATAAATGCTTTGTATTGTAAGTAACTATTCATCATACGTTCATCAAACTCTTTTCATCTTTTATTACCCGTACGCATAACACTTTCTCTGCCGTTATCATCTGAAAATTACCAACTTATATCAATTCAATGATAAAATACTAATCATTTCCAGAGAGAGTTTGTAACGAGGAAATTTGCTCGTTACAAACTCTGCAACGAAGTTCTTTACATTTTATTATTTAATTATATCCTACAATTTTTAAAAACTTTACGCACAACGCTAAATTTTGATCTAATCATCAATATTAATTACTTTTTAGTAATTAGATCCATCGTAAAGTGTTCGCGACCAAGCTAGACAATCAAATTTTGGTTTTTATGTAATGTCATGGCTAATATTTGCAGAACGCAGAAAAGGTAAACAAATAAATCAACGTAATTGCAGTAATAAGTCGTTTGATATAGTAATACATAAATAATTTCTATGAAGTCCTGAAGGTATTTGTGTCAGGAGTAAGAAAAATGTGAGAAACTGGTGTCTTAGTTTAAAGGTCATTAGCATTTGTACAAAGAAGGAGAAAGCCGGATCCCATCAAAATCCAAGGGCCGACTGTACGGAACAAAGCGGCCGAGCAAATAACAAGCTGGAGAGACAAAATACAGTCATCATCCCTTCATTACCGCCCGGGGCACGAAAAGAACTGGCTGTATGACAACGTAAACGAGCGTCATTACCGATTCGCGGCATCTTTCGCTCCCGTTCTCCAGTCCTCCCATTCCCCCAACAACTTCCCACCCTCCGGTTCACTCCGATCCGCCTCCCCACTTTTCTCAGTTTCGGCGGAATCGCCGTATCGCGGGAACTCTTATTAGATTCCTGCCACGGGGAAAAGTTGTCAGCGGTGAATTGTTCTTTTATGGCTGCCGGCGTTATCGCCAATGTTTTATTAAAATCGCTGCCCGTAAGGCCAGTTACGCTTCCCTCCTCTCGCTTTAAACTTACATTCGCTTTATTTATCTCCTTCTCCTTTTTTCCTCTTCGTTTCGCCCTTCTCTCCTGCGCGATAAGTTCCTCCCTCGCTATTTCTTTTTATTTGTCTCCATAAGATACAAAAGTAAATTGTCGGGGAAACACTTTTCTGACGAATACCGAATAGTTTGTCAGTCGACTAATTTGCAAGTAACTATTTAATTAATAAACCGAGAATCGCAGGAGTAATGAAAAATAACGAGGGTTCATGAATAATCAAGTTTGGCGAGGTAGTGGCCGTGGCATCAGAAGCAGCAGCAGCAGCAGCAGCAGCGGCAGAGGAGCAGAGTAGCAGGTTCTTTCGGGATATTGTTATAATATTGGATCGGTCAGCGCTCCCCTCATTTTCATGTAAATTTTTCCAATCGCGGAGGACGATGCGCGCCGAGCGCGACGTAATTTTCGTTAACATAACGCGCAGCCCGTCCACTCGGAGGAAATAGCGTTATCCGCTTGTCTATTAACGTTAGATTCACCTAACGAAGTATTGTGCGGGCGTCGACACATTGCCGAGGAGAATTATCTAAATGCCGATGTGACCGCGCGGGCCGAGCAATAACCACCGATTAGTCAACGCGAATCCATAGAAACGTATACACGGAACAAAGTGGGCGGCCGATTCGTGAGGCCTCGTGACGTATCGCCGTCGTAAACGTTGCAGTCAGATGGTTTATTTGCCGGAACTCCGAGGATACTGGATAACGCATATAGTAGAGAGCTATAGACGCGTCCTCCATCCGGGGAACGGCGCAATAACAGACCGGCGCTAAATTTACTTTCGGAAATTACTCAAATAACACCGTACGGCTGAGGAAAAGAAAGGAAACCTATAGAAAGCTGCATAAACTCAAGGAAATTCTCGAACCCGTGCTCTGTATAACTCCCCTGTACCCCTGTACCCCAGTACCCCCATCCCTTTTCCACCAGGAATTTGAAATTTCCCTGCGAATTATAGGTATAAAACCCGTGGAAAATTAGTTGTGCATCGGACACTCCTCTGTGTTTATTCGCGCGAATTTCTCAGTAGGATGTACAGCTATTAATACCGCTTTCGTTCACCGAGAAATATTCCTCCTTATTGTTTACCCTCGCGCAATCCTCCTGCATATCCTTGCTTTTTAATTAATCAAATATCGAGGGAAAAATTTATTTCAAAATTGTTGTAAAATCCACCGGGGAATTCATTAGATATACAATCTTTTATGCATTTCATTTTATCCTCTCTACCTAGCTCGAACAATATATAATTAATAATTTAATTTAACTTGTACCGCATATTAGCATTACCTCGAATAGCATTGACCTAAATGCTCAATTAATTTATTCCGTGCTATTGAGAACGTAAATAAAATATTGAAACATCGGTTTTTTTATATATATTTACACTTTAGAAAACGTTAAAAATTTTGTACACGATACACTACATTTTTGTAACAATGGATACACGCACACACACACGAATCGCGTATGATCGCCCATCATATATATACATGTATATTTCTCTTGATTGGTCAATTAGTGGAAAATAAGCACCTGTAAATGTTTGAATTAATGACTGCTGCTATAAACTCGAACCTCATTCTGATAAATAGTATTTCTGATTACAAATGTTATTTAAATTATTTTACATATTTTAAACACCAAAATACAAAATATTCATTATTATAATATTAATCCAGTGAAATATTACTACATACATTCGATATCGTGCAGTCGATTTTTAATTTAAACGATACGACCTTTTTGATGGAAAATCTCGTAAAAACAAAAATATTTGCTGCAAGTTTGCGTAAGAATTTGTACGTAAAATTTGTATAAAATTTTAAATAGAGAAATTCAATGTTTGTTAATGTATCCAGTGACTCTGCGTAAACAATCCAAATGGTTTAAATAATTTTAATAAATGTCGGTATACTGTTCCCAAAGTGCAGTTACATATCAGATATTGACGTGAAATGTCGAATAAAATTTAACTTAAAACTTTTCAGTAAGGCTGTATACTAACAAATGAAATATTAATTCACAATAATTTCGTTATTAACTTTAATTTTAAATGATATTATTGTTTTTTATCGTTGTAAGATAATTTTCGATATATAATACATAATACGTGTTTTGTGCTTATAAAACTTTTAAATATTTTAATCGACGTAAATATGGAAATTTAAATACATATAACTTTTAAACTTATATGCAAAGTATTAATTAACGTGAAAGCGTTAACGTTAAAGCTGGTTTTATCAAGTGTCGGATGTATAACGCTATGCTCTTTAGTGCATGAACATTGTTATTCTTAATTCTCTACAAAATCCTACAGCATCTCTTGTAAAACGCAACGTGTACATTCATATTTTTAGATTGATTTTATTATAATTCGATAC
>JANSJX010000802.1:0-7500 GCA_026168455.1 Theocolax elegans | reverse complement strand
TAATATTATAAATTAAAACAAGAATAGAAAATATTAAATAATAAAATAACGTTTAAAGAAACGCGTATGAGACATATTCGGGGCCGTGTTTTCACTTTCCGCAATGATCGAAAACGATCAGTAAAAGGAGAGGGGCACGGGGTGAGTAAAAACCCGAGAGTTTACTCACGGATGCTTGGCCAAATTTATATAAGTATATTTATTTGTTTAAAAAAAAGAAAAGACAATTTTAAAAGTTTTTTGGTTTCTTGTTTCATTTTGCGTTCATTTTATTTCATTACTCGTTAAGTCTCAATGCTGTCAAGTTGTAATAAAAAAAAGTAAATCTTAGCCATAAATAAATGTGTTTATTCTTAAGGGGATGTCGGACTCAAAAAAATGGTCATTTTTAATACTATTTTATAAAGAAAAAATACATTTTTTAAAAAATCCTGAACGCCATACCCTTAGGCATGTTTTAAATAATATACTCAATTTTTTTTAGAATTTAAAATTTGTTATTAAATTCTGATTTTTGCGTTGAAAATTCATGCCTTTTTAGATAAATAATTTCCGATCGAAAATTGTGTATTCATTTATTATTAACAAATTTATTTTTTCTTAAAAAATCAAAACGCCATGCCCTGACTTTTGTTTTAAACTACCCATATGAATATTTTCAGATTTTTAATTCGATATTTCCAAGATAATTCTTATGGTGAAGGTTGTAGATCCCGGTAACTTGGGTCCGATATCCCGTTAAAAAATACCTTTCTCTCAGCACGAGGTGGTTATTCCACGACAATAATTCCTCATTTAATAATTTCCAAAAAAATGTATCTAAGTCCATATTATACAAAATGTAGATTTTCTGAATAACTGTAATTTATTTACAAATAGATAAATAAATAAAGTATAGTTACAAATTCCTTGAAAGGTATTTACTACTAGAAAAAAGTATAAGCTTTTATATCTTTAAAACACGAAAATCAAATAACTATGCTAATGTCGAACTAAATGATATAACAATTGCAACTTTTTACTTACTTGTAGATGTTTTAACCATAAATACCATAACATTTTTTTATTATGAACGCCTGTAAAGATAAACCCTGGCAGAAATGGTATTTCATTTAACAAGCAGTAGATTGATTGTTTTAATAGTGTCACGGACAGCGTTACGTGACTTATGGAATGTTGCATAGTATGTGAGAAGGACTTGAGTAGCCGATAAGAAGTGTAGGTCTAATCAGCCATGTTCCGTATCGCTGAAGGTAATTCACTGGCTAGAGCACGAGCTTCGCAATGTCGAGTTTGGTGTTCGCGTTCCGCCGTCCGCCTTTTTTCGCTCGCTCCTCTTCTCTTCATATGCAACAATACAATGAGCAAAAATAGGTGAAAAATGTGTCATTTTTGTCCTACCAATGAACGTTTTTTCTCATATTTTATGACCATTTATTAAAGTAAAATACCAATTAAAATAAATGCTAAAAGTAGATGACTATGTATGCATCTAAATACAACAAGTGAAGAAAAGAGATCGGCAAGTATTCGATCCCATTTTTTTGTAGGAATACTCTTCTTAAAAGATGTGTACAAATGAATGGTGGATACCTAGTTAAAAACATTTTTAGAAAGTATTTATAGAATTTAAAATAAGGATTTGTACAATAAATAGTATTGAATACTTGCCTTAATAACTAGCTTTATGGTAATGTTATGTATTACTTAAATTTTTATTTCTACTATAGGGAAGAATTTAAATAATAGTTGAAGAATCCTTGAACAAGTATATAAATAAAATCATATGTAATATATACCGCTCTATTGTTTAACTTTAAAAAACTCAATATGTAAAAACCAAAATGCGAATCTGTGAGCAATCAGTACAAGGTACATTATAATTTCTAATAAATCAGCAAACAGTTTCTGATAATTTCTGAAATCTTGAATTTTATTCCTCGCCACTCAGTAGAAAACCCCTGTAGCAAAACACAACTCGAGTAGTCAAAATTCGTTAAGAACCGTAGAGTAAACTTCTGTCCACAGCTTATCATGGAACGTACTCATAACAACAATTTTTGAAAAAAATTACATTTAAAATATTTTAGCTTAATATATTTAAGTATAAAGGAGACGTCGAAACTAAATATTTATCTATGACTTCATTTTTTGTGTTTAAAAATAAACATTTTCTTAATACATCCTTTTTTCAGATCCTCATAGCTTTTAAACATATAGCTCAATACTTCACATCTTTAACGGGATCTCGGACCCAAGTTGCAGGGATCTACACCTATCAACTCACCAATTATATCTAAAATATTGAATTAAAAATCTAAAAAAAAATCTATAAAGATAGTTTAAAACATAAGAAAGGGTCTGACTGATCGATTTTTGAAGAAAAAATAATATTTTTTATAATAATTGAATACATAATTTTGGGTCGGTAATTATTAGTGAAAAAAGGCATAAAATTTTAACCCAAACCTCGTAATTAAAATATCGATTTAAAAATCTGCAAAATTTGGGTTTATTGTTAAAAAGATGCGTAAGAGTCAGATGAACAGGAGTTTTTAAAAAATTCATTGTTTTGTTTATAAAAAAAATATTAAAAATAAGCATTTTTGTGAGTCCGACATCTACTTGAATCAATTATTTGGGTATAATTATTGATTTACCACATTGTTTATTTCATTTAATAAATATTTATCTTTTCTCAAAATGATTTTGAAAAAATGAAATTTTTAATATAATATTTTAACCCAATATTTTTAGCTGAATACTTTGATCCTTATAATTTAGGTTCAATATCCTCTTAAAATATTGCAGTACAATTTAAAATAAAAATGAATACCAAGCAAGATACCGTTAACGACTTTTTAAACTTAGATTTTTAAAACAAAAAATAAAACGTAATAAACAAATAATTAAATAAATATATAAAAACACTGGTTTCAATATATTGAGATAAATTATTATCAAAATAGATAAAGATTTACAGTATTTATACTCCATAAAACGCAACAAAATTATCGATTTTTCTACTATCAATATCGTAAAAGAATAAAAAAAAAACAAAAGTTTTTATCAACAGTAGTACATAACATACCCGATATATGCAGTATAGCCGTAGAGCAATAAAACCAAATATATATTTTTCAAAACATAAATAAAAAATTGTCGAATAAACAAAAGAAATCGTCAAATTCTTGAGTGATTTTAATATTAGGTTTAAAGAGAAATCCAGCTAAATAAAACAGTATAGCCTCTGTAAAGTTTATGTATATTGAACTTTGGTTTACTCGTAGCTCTGATAATAATGACGATAAAGAAAAAGAACGTCTATTTAAAGCGCATCGAGGCTCGCGTCATCATGCAGCCCGAGCGTCCGGTGGTAATGATTATTATAAAGCTTTTGTACGCAATATAGTTGGAGCAACGAAGATACGTGCGTATAGCGATGCATCTATTTACAACACATAGATCGAGGCATATATACGGTGGTTGAAAAAATGGGAGTTTCGATTCGAGTAGACTGACGAAAATCGAGAGGTGAGCAAGGGTTTTTCTCGCGGTTAGGTAATAAAAATCGACGGGTCACGGAAATTTATGAGTGTGGCCGCACTGCACGCAGGTGTTTCGTTGGGTTCCTTCCGGTGGCGAGTGGCGCGTATAGGCTATCTAACCGGGAAATTCTGGGCCGCGCGGCTATAAACGTGTCAGTTTGCCGCTTAACCAGCCACACAGCCGCGGATTAACGCGCCCTAGCCTCAACCGACGAGGGAGAACGATGCGGCGATTCCCTCACCTCCTCCCTCGTTCTATACGAGTACCCCACTTCAGCCCTACGCGTCGTCGCTTCGACGCAACCTCTCGTTCTGTGAGACGTGATCGTCCAAAGCCTCGACGATAGGATCGAGGGAGGCAGAGAGAGAGAGAGAGAGAGAGTCGGGTTTTCCAGACCAAGTGGATGAGGGTCGTGGTATGCCGGAAGTTCGCGGGAGTGAAAGAGCCAACGAAAGAGCTCAGACGCTTCCAGGTAGAAATTGCATTCTTAGAGAGGTATCACGAGGTTTCTGCTGCGGAAGAGAGATATACTGTTACGTGACCTACGACCTCTTTCTCTCCCGAAAGAAAATATTAATCTGGGAAAATCTTGCTCGATTTAATACTGTAATTTCTAATTTGAAATTTCGTTATTTCCTGCCCTAGAAAAATAACAGTCGTATATGTAAAACTTGTGAGAGAAGAAATAGATCCAACTCCAATATTGCATCTACAAACGAAGAAAAAAGGAGGAACGATCAAATATTGCAGATTGAACAAGGTCAACAATCTCAAATTTAAATTCAATACTTCAGATTTTTTGGGTATCGAAGATTGTATTAAGGCTTTTAGTGGGTGATTCACGTTAAAAGAGGTTAGGTCGCTCGGGTGCAAAACTCCATGTTGCAGGTACTAGAATTTCACATACTAGTACTGCGCCGAGTACGCTGAACTTTCCTGTAACCGTAACATGACTGAAAGTTTGTAGAAACTAAATTCGTGGTTGTATACATTACAGAAAAGTTTTTTCTGTGTGATCCCTAAGTGAAGGAGGATGCCAAAAACTAAAGGGTTTTAGCTTGATACGTGTATCCTTTCTAACTAACATATTCGGAAACAGCATAAACAGTATAAAATTCAAACTAAATTTGATACTCTCATCTCTTAAAGTAACAAAACACATATTTTATATCACTTCTAATTAAATTTTTAATTTATCTTTTTTTATAATTTTAGTATTTATAACAATAGATACGTCTACAATCTGTGGAATTTATTTATTATTTATAATTACTACGTTTTACTTTTAAGAGTACATCTTGAGCAGCAGGTTATTATTTTAATTGAATATTATATAAATCCAAAGATATCTTTGATTTAAAGAGTTATCGTACCTAATAATAAACGTGGCGATTTAAAGTGTCAATTTCTGGAGTTATTTAATACCATTAAAATGTAAAATAAAAAGAAAAGTATTAAATATTATGAACTATAAAATATACATATTTAACTTGAAAATTCCAATCTCTTTTTACGCATGCAATAAAATCTGACTAATATATTATACACTCAATATATATATATATATACACAATGTAAAAGTTAAATTGTAGACCAATATACTTTTTTCATACTCCGTACAGAAGCAAATGTATAACGTATGAAAGTTGGTTTAAGATTGTCTGCCACTGATAACCTCGATAAATTGTTTACAACCAGGAGCGATGCGTTTCGGGGTGTACTAGAAAAAAAAAGCTACGCGTTAAAATTCGAAATAATATATAAAAATTATATTGCAGAAAATCCAACAGTAAAGGTAAGAATAAAATAATTATCAAGCGAAATAATTGATCGATTAAGTCTAGGTAAAAGAAAAAAATATAACGCGAATGGATAAAATACGTTGGCAATAAAATGAATATTAATCCACACGACACCGATTTCCCTTCGGAATCTGGGAAAATAATACTGGGCTGAGCCTTATCTCAATATCGGGGGATAAAAACTAGTAATACGCTGCGTATACGTTACGCTTTCGATTATATTCACGGATAACGTCACCGTAAAGTTTTCAAGTGGAAATATAAAATTCGAAGGAGCCTGTTTTACGAGGGGTTTCGGGCCACGTGGCGTCTGGTCGATGCTTCGGACAAAAGCCTTCTCATAAAAGTCGCCTAAGCCGATGTTATTGGCGTCTCCGCGTAGTTATATTCATGGCGAGCAAACGAGAAAACTAAATGTTTCACGGAGTTTAAATCGACCGAGAAGCTCGGGAAGCCGTCGAGTCTTGAGTTTTCAGAAGCTGGAGATTCATTTTCGTGGATTAAAACCTTAACCGATATTTTCACAATGAACGTGATCGCTTTAACAGGTAAAGTAAGAAGAAGAAGAAGAAGAAAGGAAAGGAGAAAGGATAGGGAAGGAAATTAAAGAAACGGAAGATCAAGGAGAGTAAAGCTAGATTATTATATAAGATATTCAAAAAGCAATTAAAATATTGTTTATTAAATTAGGGTACACGGAAAGCAAATGGTTTCGAATTTACCTCGCAATCGATTGAGTACTTAATAAGATTAACTTACGATTACCTTCTATATGTTTAATAAAGACACATCACTTCCTGAGAACCTTAGAACGCAGACAACTAAGGAAGGAGATTTAACGCAAAGGATAATAATGATTAATAAACAGATAAATGAACCGATTCACCATTGCGTGCAATAAAATCGGAATGAATAGCGATTACTCTTCGTTAACGCAGACAATCGACAATTGCAAATGTGAATTCACGATCTTTCATGGCGTCCATATCCTTTCGGCGTATCGATGCGCAACTTTACTGTATACACATATATAATATCGACTGTACATTATGAATTCGATTGAAAAAGAAAGGTTTCGTGCATTCGACAATGTAGGTAAAACAATCGGGATGATGAAATGTTTAACCGATCCTCCTCGATGGTCGATATCGCATGGGTGAGTGTGATAAGCTAATGTATCTCCGTACTTAACCGTAGGCTAAACGTGGTGGGCAAAGTGGCTTGTGTATATGGATTCGGTAGAGCTGGACAGGCACAAAAAGGCTGGTTAAATATTAAACTAGGTCGACAGCCAGTACCTGCGTTCTGTACTTGTAGATATATCGCGCATAAAAGCTCGACAAAAGACTACTTCGAGTTAAACCTGTATACCTACCACTATTTACATCGACACTCCAGTTCTTTATGCCAAATATCTATAACCTAAAACTTTTTCACTTGACCTTGCTTTTATGACTTTAAGCTTGAACAAAGCTTCAAATATAAATCAGCTTTCGATTTATTTTATTTTTGTATTAACGTCGAAAAGCGTATTGCTGTGCTTTGAAATTTTATCTCCGATTTAGAGTAATATGAGTGTCTATTGTGTTTCGTGTGATAAATTACTACTTTACATTACTTAATTAAAAAGATTAGGTTTAAGGAAACCTGGATTAAGTATGTCTTAAATAAATCTGGCCAAGTTCTGACTAAACAAACTACCTCAGAGTTTAAGCATTACTTTTCACTTTTTTCCTGCACAACAGTGAAAAAAATTCTTAGCATTTACGATTGATTTGAAACGTTAACAAATTTTAAATTGTTATTATCATTATTATATAATTAATTTCAATTCAATTTCAAATTTATGATTATGCCATATTTATACATAAGTTTCACTTTATATTAAAATGCAAATACAGTGTAAACATTATTTATTTAGAAATCAATAAACAATTATTTACCATTATAATGATGTTAACTGAATAAATAACAAATATTATGTTCAATTAATAATTAAAACATACATAGATATTGTAATTTATCAAAAAAATTGTATTGTATTGATTAATGACCATACTTGGAATGTAACGGTTTTTATATTTAAATGAATATTTGATAATAATGGATAATGATCGATTTTCTTGTACAAAGTAATTAATATGTGTTT
>JANSJX010000801.1:0-16988 GCA_026168455.1 Theocolax elegans | reverse complement strand
ATCCACATCCACATCCATCCACATCCATCCACATAATTAAAAAATTATACTGTCTAAATGACGATTTAAGTATAAATTATGTTATATTTTTTAAATAGTTTATAAAATTAATTTTTTTTAATTCAATATGATTGCGGCACCCAAAGAATAATTAAGACATAGCGTTTGAATTTTTTATAGTATTTAATTAATTTTTTAATGGTTTAAAAGTTTAAGTCTGAGCGTACGTTCGTACGTCCGTACAGGCAGACTTTTTATTTTTTAACTCTTCTTATCTCTCTTGAATTTTCGAAAAAATGAATTTTTTTTAATGAAAGTGATCGCGGAACCACACGGATAATTAGAATAATGCTTAACTTTTTTATAAAAAAACCTCGATTATTTTAATAACTTTTATTAAAGTACAGATTGAGACTTTTAATAAAAGTAGTTAAAACTTGCTGAAAGTTATTAAACGTTATTGAAAGTTTTTAAAGGTTATTAAAAGTTATTAAAAGTTTTTAAAAGTTTGTAAATGTTTTTAAAAATTATTAAAAGTTTTTAAAAGTTATTAAAAGTTATTAAAAGTTATTAAAAGTTTTTAAAAGTTATTAAAAGTTTTTAAAAGTTATTAAAAGTTATTAAAAGTTTTTAAAAGTTATTAAAAGTTTTTAAAAGTTATTAAAAGTTATTAAAAGTTATTAAAAGTTATTAAAAGTTTTTAAAAGTTATTAAAAGTTATTAAAAGTTTTTAAAAGTTATTAAAAGTTATTAAAAGTTTTTAAAAGTTTGTAAATGTTTTTAAAAATTATTAAAAGTTTTTAAAAGTATTTAAAATTTTTTTGTAGTTTTGAAAGCTTATTAATATTATTAAAAATTATTATAAATTTTTAATTATTGTAACACTTATTAAAAATGACTAAGTTTTAATTTCCTTAGGATTTAATTTTTTAATACCATATAATTAAATAGAAATTAATAAATAGTAAATAAATAAAATACGGGTAAATGATGGGTGGTTATAAAATATATTTAAATTTATTACATAAATAATGGCGATAAATGATTTGCAGTTTAGGTTATTTTTTTATATAACAATCTAAAAATGTAAAGTGTATTTTTTAATTTAATATGCGGCCTAATGCTCCTTTAACGATGCTATGTACATAATATTTATTCTTTGATTTACTTATAATACATGGCCTATGCAAAAATGAATATGGTATGCTATATAACTTTTTTGATTGCAATAAACATTCTTGTATATTTAATACATCCAGTAAATCATTGTCGGTAATGAACGAAACTAGCTTAAGAGTTAATAATTTATAAAATATAAATACATTAAATACATCGTTATATTTTATTAAATACATTCTTGACATTATTCCAATTGTTTTATCAACAGTTTCAAAAACAGAGTCATTTGTTTTTGTACATCGCGTATACTTTGAAACAGTATAACGGTTGTTGTTGTAAATTAATTTTTGATATTTTTTACACTCAGTTATTTTGTTAATGTCAATAAAATTTCTAAGTTCTATAATTTCTTCATTACTAAGGTCATGAATCTTAGAAATACCTAATAGAGTACAATCACCTACTTTGTAAGTCTTTTTCAATCGCTGCAAACGTATATGATTGCACTGATCTTTTACTTCAGCAGTAATGAAGTCTTCATTTTCTAAAGATGATATTGCTTGATAAGTTAGCAATCTGTTCGCTATTTGAATAGCAATTCTGTGATTAGATTTCTTCATTGTTAACAATTCTTTGTTTTGACACTCAAAAGGAAAGGTACTATCAGCCCATAACGGACCCCAATTTGCGACTGTGTTAGGTAAGTGAAGCAATAAATGAACATTATAATGCATATAATTAGCTCCAAAATCGTCGCCAAAGTAATAAACAAATTTAGTTAACAATTTCTTTGCAGTTTGGAGCATACAGGGCGAGATTGATTCATTGAGGAGTAAATTCATTGCAATGTTACATATAAAGCAAGGTGGTTTAAGTAATTTGTTGGTAAAAGTCCATTCAGACAGGGTAGAGCATAAAATAAAAGCCATGAAAGTAATTCTGAAGCAGTCCACATATTACGTTCTTTAATGCTTCTAGGTACTTTTCCAATGCATGTTATGGTGGCATTATAGATAACAATCGAGTATCGATTATCCGAATTGCTGAAGGTGAACCAACATAAAAATCTGCATCTGCATTTGACATAATAATATCGGTGTACAATTCAATAACTCCTAGTAAAGTTGAGTGCATAAAATCTACAATCATTCCATTAACAAGATCAAAATGAAATAAATTCATTAAGGAAGAGGGACCCCAAACTCCTGATACATGAGTATTACTGCCTAAAGCAAGAATCATCTGCTGTTTAATAGTTTTATCAGTTCTGTTCTTTGGAATAACTTCAAGCATTGGATATTTACGGACACCATTGATGTTTACAGTAGGATGCTCGCAATATGTGCAACCATTAATTCCATTGAATTTCTTCATATTCAACATTGCACATCGAGCAACGGAATCAACGCAACATCCTAAGGGAAAGAATTTGCTGTTAATAGTTACACCATTTTTAATCCATTGAAATCCTTTCGTTGACAGTAAATTTGCTTTTTCAACAAATGGTTGCAAAAACATATTCATATGAGGTTCAACTTTTGCCACCCATAAACCAACTAATAGCATATGTTTTCTTCGTAAATACTCAGGTAACTCGTGTAACATGATATATATTGGCCATACTGTAGCCTTTGAATGATCCGTAGCTTGGCATCCGTCGGTATTAAATGTGTAAGAAAAGTTCCATTTATTATTTAATAGCTGATCATTCTTTAAGAATTTTTTATAAATATTTCCGTCATATATATCTTCTAATGCATCTGCATTTATCTTTTGTCTGTGAAATCTTTCATCAAAACTGTTTAAAATTGTGTCATTTGAAAATAATTTTTGTAATTGTGCTTCTACGTCAATTTCTAAAAAGAATGAACCAATGGATGAAGGTAGAACAACATTGCCACATTTACATTGCATACATTTTTTTATATCCACGTGTTTTCCTAAATAATTGTCACATTCAGGATATAATATATGATACGAAACAGCGGAGCTGGTTTTAATATTCATCATTTTTCGTAACATGTATTTCGTGACTGGTAGAACATTTTTTCCAAAAATAAAATTTACTATATCAAAAATATCAAATGAGGCAGTCCAAGTCAATGAATGTATTTTAAATAAAACCATAAACATTAGCAGTATTTCCGCTGTGTTAATTTTACTACAGTTACAAGCCACATTTTCTATTTTATTTTCTCTTTCTTTTATTTTTGATTTTTCTGTAGTATTATTAATATTTATCTGTAAAATAAAATAATAAATGTTATTTATTTTTATTGTCTAAATCTTTTTTTAACCAGGCGGAAATCGAAATAATTAGACACTATTAATAACTGTTGATAAACATTGAAAAAAAGTTTATAATAATTAATAACTATATATATTAATGTCTAGATTTAAGACAAGTAAAAATAATTATGAATTTTCATCAGTTTTTATAAATATTTTTTATTATCTTTTCTACTTTTTTCATTCGTAACATAATATAGTATTACTTTACTATAGTTTTATTCCTTTTTTTAAACATAAAAAACTTATAATTTTACAAAAGAGAAACAAAGAAGCAGTAGTAAAAAACTATAACGAAAAGTATTAAATAAAATTAATTATTAATAATTTTTAATAATTTTTCTCATTTCTGCCTGGGTATTATTTACATTTATATTTTTTTCTTACAGTAATATCCATATCAAATTCATATTCCATTGACTGCTCAAAATTTGCACTTTCAGGTATAAGCTATATATATAAAATGGAAATAGAACACTGTTAATTGTTAATAGTTAAATTGTTTACACAAAGATGTAATAAATAATTATAACCTTTTAGTTATCAATTGTACTGTACAATTAATAATTTTAATAATTATGAATTGTATTGGGACGCGGATTAAAATGTAATTGACTAAGACATATTGAAATATAACAAGATGTTTCAAGTTATATGTCAAAATGAATTAATGTGTGTTAAACTGTATTAAATTGTATCAAAATCTATCAAAGTATATCAAATAAATAAACCAAAAACATATTTTTAATATTTTTCTAAATGTATCAAAAGATATGGAAGTATGTTAAAATGTACTTAAATGTACGATTACCTGGGCGAAAAATTACACTTATATAAACTTTGGTACATTTTGGTACACTTTGTTTGATATACATTTTTGTACACATTAGAATTTACAAAGATATATAATTAAATCAAAATGTAATTAACATTTAAAATGTAATGTTTAATTACATAAAAGTCTAACTGACAACACAGCTTTAATTTTTAATATGACTTCAATTATGATTGAAATTAAATTAAACATTTGTAATCCTATGCTGCCTAATCATAGCTAAATAAAAAAAATGTAATTCAACAATCATTAACATACATCAGGAACTTCAATTACTTCAGGTATTACTTGTTTATCACGTTCATTTACTACAAATTACTACTGTTATAGAAAGGATTCTCCGTTCGGAGCTTTCCCTCGCTATAATGATTTTTTTGGAAGGACCCGTGTGTCCTCGATCGACCTCCTTGGTGATGGGCAGGGAGCCACCAGATCAGCGTAGACGAGCTGTTAAGAATTTTCGAATAGGCGCGGGAACCCCTGCGGATCCTTACGTTTTTTCCTCTTTTTCTTATAAAAGCAAAGATTTAAAATGACGAGTGGTAGGATAGTGGCTACAGGTATAAGGAGACTGATTGATGCAGATAAGAAATAAGAAGAGAGCGTGTAAATTTGAACTTGATTTAATTGATTATAATTAAACGTCTTTACTGTACCGAATGCGCCCGCGGACTGATAACGTCGCATGTACAAAAATCGCGACGAACACCTTCGAAACTCTGGTCCCACGGTAGGATCTAGACGCGAACTCAGCAATTGCCGAAAGAGGCTCGGATTCCTCGCTAGTCTATGCATTGTCAGCCCGGCGAGTTCCGTTCGTCAAGCAACGAAGCTGCACAGCTATATTTATCGTTTTATTCATTTTACACAAAAAATTAATATATATATTCGTTACACAAAATGTAATTGACTAAGACATATTGAAATATAACAAGATGTTTCAAGTTATATGTCAAAATGAATTAATGTGTGTTAAACTGTATTAAATTGTATCAAAATCTATCAAAGTATATCAAATATAAATATAAACCAAAAACATATTTTTAATATTTTTCTAAATGTATCAAAAGATATGGAAGTATGTTAAAATGTACTTAAATGTACGATTACCTGGGCGAAAAATTACACTTATATAAACTTTGGTACATTTTGGTACACTTTGTTTGATATACATTTTTGTACACATTAGAATTTACAAAGATATATAATTTCAAAATGTAATTAACATTTAAAATGTAATGTTTAATTACATAAAAGTCTAACTGACAACACAGCTTTAATTTTTAATATGACTTCAATTATGATTGAAATTAAATTAAACATTTGTAATCCTATGCTGCCTAATCATAGCTAAATAAAAAAAATGTAATTCAACAATCATTAACATACATCAGGAACTTCAATTACTTCAGGTATTACTTGTTTATCACGTTCATTTACTACAAATTACTACTGTTATAGAAAGGATTCTCCGTTCGGAGCTTTCCCTCGCTATAATGATTTTTTTGGAAGGACCCGTGTGTCCTCGATCGACCTCCTTGGTGATGGGCAGGGAGCCACCAGATCAGCGTAGACGAGCTGTTAATGAATTTTCGAATAGGCGCGGGAACCCCTGCGGATCCTTACGTTTTTTCCTCTTTTTCTTATAAAAGCAAAGATTTAAAATGACGAGTGGTAGGATAGTGGCTACAGGTATAAGGAGACTGATTGATGCAGATAAGAAATAAGAAGAGAGCGTGTAAATTTGAACTTGATTTAATTGATTATAATTAAACGTCTTTACTGTACCGAATGCGCCCGCGGACTGATAACGTCGCATGTACAAAAATCGCGACGAACACCTTCGAAACTCTGGTCCCACGGTAGGATCTAGACGCGAACTCAGCAATTGCCGAAAGAGGCTCGGATTCCTCGCTAGTCTATGCATTGTCAGCCCGGCGAGTTCCGTTCGTCAAGCAACGAAGCTGCACAGCTATATTTATCGTTTTATTCATTTTACACAAAAAATTAATATATATATTCGTTACACAAAATATAATTAATACAAACTACAAAGAAAAATAAGCAAGCGTACATTTACTGATTTACTAGAACATTAAATTTAAACAATAATTTTTACTACAAATATGATCATACATAACACCCCCACCCTTGAATCAAAGCGCGACGATTCAAGAAGAGGTAGCGGTTTGCGCTAACAATTTCTTCCTTATGTCGTCAATACTTCTCTTCGATGTTGGATACGACTCATTTATAGATGAATTTGGATGATAAGAAACCGCTGTGAACGGGATTTCTTCGGTACGAGGTCTTAGGGCTTGACTCTTATCGACTGTCTCGCTCGGCTCTGGGCGCTGCACATTCTTTGGCTTGGCTAAACTGACTAATAAATGTGTAATTGATCCGGTGATTGCTCCTAAAAGATGTAGGCTCCACCCGTATATAGTGTAGAGTGTGTATGCGTGAATTAGAGCGTCGAAAACAGATTTTAGCGCCTGTATGATCCACAATACAGCTATCACGCCCGCGGCAGCTTGTCCAAATCTTTCAAACTTGGTCCAAAGACTAGAGAACTGCGATTTTATGGACTCTGTGAGTTCTTCAGCACTAAGGAGATTGCGAAAATTAGTAGTTCGCGAAGGTGATGATCGATCGTTAATGCGTCGAGCGACAGCCTCCAGCAACGCTGGTCTTTCCGCCGGAAAGATGGCGTGCTCTTGAAAACGATCTAAATCTTCTTGTGTATAGATGCCATTTTCTAAAATGTCCTTAAGACTTTTGAAATTCCAAGTTGGTGCGGTCATTGGACGCAGTACTTGTGGCGCTTTAACTTCGGTGATGCTTGGAGAGGCTTGGTGCCATGCACCGCCTACCTCAAAAATAGCTGGAAAAATATGATTACAGTCCTTTTCGGTGCCAATCTTTGTTATTATTTTACTTTTTGGTCTTAAAAATGCGATATTTTCCCCGCAAACGACCGGCATCTCGAGGAAACATTTGTTAGACTTTCGATGCTTACAGCTAACTGGCTGGCACTGAATAATATGAGCAACTTCTCCTGCAGCGACGGCCATATGTCCGGGTTCCTTGGTCACAATTAGGGCAAAAAGGTCTGGCTGTGTGTATGCCAACGGTAGAGCATTTTGGATAACTTGCTGCTCTAATTCACACCTATGCTGCAATATATCTCGGTACAAGCTTTTGAATTGTTCTTCCACGTAAAGGCCTAAACTTTTAATTTTTGCGTTAAAATATGTAGTAACAATAATGTCACTAATTTCAATGTGTTTCCTCGCAGGAAAATACTGCCCCGGCTGAATTTCTAAAATGAAAAGTCTTGGTTGGTCAGTTTTAATAAGGCGATATCCGCACACAGTGTGTTCGCTTGTTCTTACTAGTCCGAAACTTATTTTCCCGGTGGAATTTCCAAAGTACGCAGGTGGATTCGCACCTTCGGTTACCCTTGTACTTATACCTTCATATAAAGTAATATATTTATCAAAATCACAAACCGATTGAGAGGTAACCTCCCAAAATACGTAATTTTCGTCTGCGTCTATGCAATGTCCTGCTGAATATGGGCATCGAGTACCACCTGGTAAAATGAGTTCGTTTTTCGCGATCAATAAATTTGCCGTGGGTTCGGAGGCGGTTATTTCTAACTTTGCGGTTACCACTGCATTTTTTAATTCGCGACCAGCGTCAATGTACGTTGCACCACTGCACTCCGCCTCGTTATTTAAACTACCAGCCAACGTTATTGATCTTCGATTTGTTGCGTTCACGATAATGTCATTAATGATTACCTGGCCTATTTTTATTTGTCCATATTTGATAATTTCGCGGCACGTGGTTCTATAGAGCGGCTTGATATACGTACTGTCGCCCTGTAAAAAGTCTGCATTGTGCGAATATGCCCCACAATAACGAATTTTTTGTTCTACGCGCACTTTACACCGCTGAACAGGAACAGATTTAAATTCGGACAGTTCAAGAAGTTGAATATTTAGCGCTTCTATCTTCGGTTCGTTGTACTCGATGTTACATGCACCCACAGCCGTGAGCGACACCGTCGATATGTTCGGAGTCAGCTTGCCACAGTCATAACCGGTGAATGCTTCAGCTTGCATACTTGTAAAAGCAAGAGTCAACAGAATCTTGAATAGCTTCATTATATATTTTTTTATTCCTGAAAATTACATGTAAAATTGAAATTACAATAAAAAACTAAATTTAAAATACAAGCTTTACGGAGCACGCAAGAAAAGGTAAAACTTTTATTCTTTACATTCTAAACGTGTTTTCCTTAATTTGTTTGGATGAACAACTTTAGTTTTACCCCTGAATGTAATTTTAATATTCCGCCGCCGTTCAAAATTTCTAGTATTTTGTGTGGACCAATATATGCTGGCGAAAGCTTAGATTTTTGCGGTTCATTCACGAGCATTACATTATCTCCTACCTTGAAATTATAAGGATTGACTCGCCTGTCGTAATATTCTTTCGATTTTTGCTTTGCATTACAGAGATTAGTACGCGCTAAAGACTGTATTTCTAATAACCTACTTTTAAGTCTTACAAGATAATCGTTATAAGTTTCGGCTACATTGTCGCTAACGGGCGCTCTTGCCGAAGGGACACGCGCTATTTTTCCGTAAACACACTCATAAGGAGTTAGCTGTGTTCCCTCATGCACGCTTGTATTATACGAAAAGGCCGCACATTCACACCATTCGTCCCACTCTCTAATGTTTGTTGAATAGTTTTTTAGCCATTCTTTAAGTGAATGATGCATTCGTTCGATCGAACCATTAGATTGTGGTCGGAATGCGGTGGTTTGGACCGTTTTAATATTGCACAATTTAGCTACATTTTTCATAAGAGCACTAACTAAATTCGGAGCTTGATCTGTTAGAACCACTTTTGGCGCGCCATGTACATAAACAAGTCTTTTCAAGAATGCGTTTGCAATATCGATAGATGTTATGCCCGCCAAAGGTGTTACTATGCAAAATTTGGTAAGTAAATCCTGCATCGTAAGGATATACTCGTTGCCAACAAATGTTTTCGCAAGCGGTCCCACTACATCCATTGCTACTTTATCGAAACTAGACCCTGGAGTGTCGGTAAGGACCATAGGTTGCCTAACCTTCTTTCGGACTACCTTGTTAGTTTCACATACCACGCATCGAGCAATAAAATTTCTTATATTCTCTTTCATATTCGGCCAATAATAATCTTGCCTTATACGGTTATAGGTTTTATTTATACCTTTATGACCATTCATGGGGGATTCGTGTATATCTTTAATAATCATTTCTCTAATTTCTACGTCAGGTGTAGCTACTTGATTAGTACAAATTATTATTTTTGTCTCGCTTCCTTCGAATATATCTTTAATTGTATCCAAAACCTCTCCCCATGAATAATCATCTAATGCATCGGTTTCTGAAATGCGAACAGAACGCAAAAGCATAGCTATACAGCCATCAAGTAACGACTGAATTGCTTCAATTAGAATTTCTCTTTCTATACGCGTATGCATGTTTTCTTTAATGGGTAAAGCTATACGTTGCTTCCCATCCACTTCAGTTACCTTAATTCTGCCTAAAACTACGTTATCAATAATTGGTAAGAGTCCATTTCTATCGAGAATGTCGGCCCCAGTACACAGAGGTTGATTTCGTGTTGTTACAAAATACGCTAAATTATCTTTTGCCATAAGGTACGCGTCACGACTGTGTATAATATTACGAGCAATGCGAGGTCGATATTGATCTTGACCGTGAGTCTCGTACTCTACAACCTGTTGGTCCTCACCGATCAGCTCACGTGAATCTACATTCATTTCACTGGTTTGAGGATTTGAAGCAGGATCCATTGGAATGTCAGGAAAGTCAGGGATCGTATCCATAAGAAGTGGATCACGTGTTAGAAAAGATAAGGGATTTGAACCAACTGGCGGTTGATTATTGTCTCTTTTATCGTCAATTCTAGAAGCTGCAGCCCAGCGTTCTAGTTCACCAAATTGAGCGTTTATTGATTTTTGTAAAATATCCTGTATTCGCGCTTGTTCTGAAATAGATAATTTGTATTTATCTCGTCCAATAGTTTCTAAGGTTATGTTTGTCAAAATTGTGTCAAATTCTACCAAATCACGATATGCAGTTGTGTATATGTATTTGTCGTCAACGTCTTGTTGTAACCAGTCAACTTTAACACGTTTACTTTTCTTTTTAATATTTTGAGCGGCTTTACACAACCAAAAATTTCCCTCCGCATTTCTGACAGCTAGAAATTCTCCATTCTTAAATACATTTTGCATTTCCGTCATATTTTCGATGTTGTCAGTTGTGTAATTGTCTACAGTAGGAGTAGCTGTATTCGCATTCGTGAGTTGCGGATCTACACGAATATTTATCTCTTGTTGTTTAACTAGCGATTTTTTCGCATTATTGCGAGTATATTTAGGTTTTTTATCTACGTGCTCTACCGAAAATTCTGACTCGCTATCTTCTAGTTCAGATCTTTTTCTGACTATGTTAACCTCGTCAGCGACATGATTAGCTTCCGGTGGGTTTCTAGATAAAGCGTCAGCAACAAAATTAGTTTTTCCCGGCGTGTATTTTATACTAAAATTATATATCTGTTAATTTGAAATACCATCGCTTTAGACGAGATGTGGAATCTTTAACATTTTCTAACCATACCAATGGACGATGGTCTGTAAAATAAGTAAAGTGTCTCCCGCAGATACAATATTTAAACTGTTCAGCGCAAAAAAGCATAGCCAACAATTCCTTTTCGATCGTACTATAGCTGATTTCAGCACTATTTAGGACCCTACTAGCATATGCGATTGGCAAATATACGTTTTCTTTTAGCTGTGATAACACACCTCCTATCGCGAAATCGGATGCATCCGTCGTCACAAAGAAAGGTTTTTCAAAATCCGGATGTTGTAGAATAGGCTCTTTCAATAGTTTATCTATAAGAGTTTTAAACGCTAAATCCTGATCGTCACTCCATTCAAACTTAACGTTTTTTCGTAAAAGAAGTGTTAACGGCCTTGCAATTTTTGAGAAATTAGGTATGTACCGTCGAAAATACCCAGTTAATCCGAGAAATTGACGAATATTTTTAGGTGATTTAGGTTGCGGAAATTCCTTAATTGCCCTTAATTTTTCCGGATCAGGCTGAATACCGTTACCCGAAACAAGATGCCCAAGAAATATTACGGAAGTTTTAAAAAACTGACATTTCGTAGGATTAAGTTTAAGGTTAGCTTTTCTAAGTTTTTTGATTAATTCTATAAAAACTTCCTCTAAATCTTCCATAGTTTCAGCAAAACAGATTATATCGTCAAAGTACCCAATGCTTCCGCTCACTCTACCATTTTTTAACCTTTTTAGCGGTTTTCGGCCTAAAACTCGATTAACTAATTCCTGAAACGTTGCTGGTGCAGTTTTGCATCCAAAGCACATACGCTTATATTGATAATGACCAAATGCAGTTGAAAACGCTGTTTTATGCCGATCTTCCTCTCGTATAGTTATCTGATGAAAACCCGAATACATGTCGACAACTATGAACCAAATCGCTCCCCCTAATTGTTCGAGCATGTGTTGTATAAGCGGAATCGGATGTGCAAAATCTTTAGTTTTTTCATTTAATTTACGAAAATCTACTACGACACGCCACTGCGGTTTTCCCTGATTATCGTTTCGTTTTCTAACTACCCAAAGTGGATTATTATACGGCGAATCGCTTTCCTCAATAATACCCGCTTGAAGCATTTTTTCTACCTGACTATGTACCTCTTGCTGTAATGCTTCAGGAATCGGATACTGTCGAATGTTTACCGGTATATCGTCGGTCGTCTCAATTTTATGTTCTACTAAATTGGTTGTAGAAAGTGGTTCACCTTGAAGATGAAAAATGTCAGCTGTTTTTTCGATAAGGTCTTTAAGTCGATCTACCTGTACGTCAGTTAAGTGCTCTTTTGGAATTTCGTCCATTAACTCATCAAGCCTAGTGGTCGAACTAACCGAACGTATTTTAAAATGATTGTTACTACTGCTAGTTGATAGGTCTTTTCTTATCGGTTCGATCGATTCGGGCACGTAAAGTTCAGTTAATAAATTAACGTCTACAATATCGGTACCTATAGCGTCTTCAATTTCAGAATACATTTTTACGTCATAGATCGAACCTGTAATTTTATTATCCCCAAACGTATCGTATTCGCGAATAAAATCTATGTCTTCTAAGAGGTCGAGACAACAAAGTAATTCAAAATTTCCATCGTTATGAGAGTATGCACATTTTCCTATATTTTCGTCATCTTCATCGAGTTTATTAAACATATTCCGATTTTCTAGACCACCCTCGGTCGTACACGAATCGTTTTTGCTATTCGCGGAACTATTGACAAGGACATCTACACCGGCCTGAGCTTGCGTCATGGACCCTCCCAAAGCAGCTGCCACAGTAGACCCTACATAGTCCTCAAGCACTATAGACTCATTTACACCCTCCTCGGCACTGTGCACCGAACTAACACTGGGACTGGATCCCCACACACGATTAACATAATAATCTCTCATATACGTTGGATTAAAATCGATTAAATCATTTAAAGCGCGATCAAATTTTTCCTGATCAAATTCACTAGGAACATCCTCCACAGAACTAGTTAACGATTCTACCGTTTGGTTATGATTTAAGATTTCGTTACATTTTTTCTACCTGACTATGTACCTCTTGCTGTAATGCTTCAGGAATCGGATACTGTCGAATGTTTACCGGTATATCGTCGGTCGTCTCAATTTTATGTTCTACTAAATTGGTTGTAGAAAGTGGTTCACCTTGAAGATGAAAAATGTCAGCTGTTTTTTCGATAAGGTCTTTAAGTCGATCTACCTGTACGTCAGTTAAGTGCTCTTTTGGAATTTCGTCCATTAACTCATCAAGCCTAGTGGTCGAACTAACCGAACGTATTTTAAAATGATTGTTACTACTGCTAGTTGATAGGTCTTTTCTTATCGGTTCGATCGATTCGGGCACGTAAAGTTCAGTTAATAAATTAACGTCTACAATATCGGTACCTATAGCGTCTTCAATTTCAGAATACATTTTTACGTCATAGATCGAACCTGTAATTTTATTATCCCCAAACGTATCGTATTCGCGAATAAAATCTATGTCTTCTAAGAGGTCGAGACAACAAAGTAATTCAAAATTTCCATCGTTATGAGAGTATGCACATTTTCCTATATTTTCGTCATCTTCATCGAGTTTATTAAACATATTCCGATTTTCTAGACCACCCTCGGTCGTACACGAATCGTTTTTGCTATTCGCGGAACTATTGACAAGGACATCTACACCGGCCTGAGCTTGCGTCATGGACCCTCCCAAAGCAGCTGCCACAGTAGACCCTACATAGTCCTCAAGCACTATAGACTCATTTACACCCTCCTCGGCACTGTGCACCGAACTAACACTGGGACTGGATCCCCACACACGATTAACATAATAATCTCTCATATACGTTGGATTAAAATCGATTAAATCATTTAAAGCGCGATCAAATTTTTCCTGATCAAATTCACTAGGAACATCCTCCACAGAACTAGTTAACGATTCTACCGTTTGGTTATGATTTAAGATTTCGTTACATTTTTTGTACTCCCCCATTGGATGCATAAAAACGTCGCCAATTTTAATCTCGACTTCTTTTGCGTTCTTATTTTCGACCTCTAAAATTACATAGCCCTGTCGATTTTCAGCTACAGTGTCACCCGCTTTTATTCCCTTTTCTGACAGTCTTATTGGGCTTATATATCCTCGACTACCTTGAAAGTTATTAGCTATTTTAAACCGTACATCCGTTTTACTACGCGGCGGCAAAACATGTGTTCGAACTACATTAATAAAAGGCAAAGTAACGTTATCAAAAAAAAGTAATTTATTCGCAAAATCAACTGAAGCATTTCTTTCATTACAAAACCTTGATCCTATTAAAACATCGCATTTTAAAGGAAACGATTCATCAACTACAACAAATTCTGTTGAAGTGTGATTTATCAGAATTTTACAAATTCCTAATGATTTTATATCATTTCCCGAAATCCCTCTTAAAAACGGTTTATTATTTTCAAACACTAGCACGTCCCCTTTTAGTGCGGTAATTCGTACTAAATTCGGTTGAGCACCTGAATCAATCATCGCGTCACATTTATCATTAGTAAAATCATATGATTCTAAAGTAACCATCGGAATCGTATCTTCCTCTCTTAAGCGGATGACGTAGACGGCTGGTTGCGAATCGCGTCTACTGGGCGCGCGGTCACCTCCGCACGGGTTGCACCCGAAACCTGTACGGGGAGTTCGTTTCCCTGCACGTTCCCCTTCTTATCTTCCACCTGACAATAGCGGCGAATGTGTCCCATTTTTCCGCATTTATTGCATTTATAATCTCGGAATTTATTAAAGTTATTCGGGCCCTTGTTTTGACCGTCCCATCGGTCTCGATTAAATGGAGCGTTACGTTTAAACTGTTGTTGCGCGCTCACTATCTGATTTCCTCTAGTACCGTCGTCATTAGAAACATTATTTACTAAGTATCGATATTATTATTATTTCCGTTTCGCGAGTCACGATTAGCATTGTCGGACCTAAGCGTTTGATTTTCACCGGATCGAGGAAAGTTTCGTCCTTGATAGTTAAAGCCGTGTTTTTCACGATCTCGCTCGAATTGTTTGCTTACAAAAATCGCGTTGTCAACTACTTGAGATAGTGTTAAACCTGCAGCCGGTGCAAGGCGTGACCGAAACGTGGGAGATAAACCGTCCCTTAAACCATCAATGACCTCGCGTTCAATCTCTTGAAGTTCGTAAACCGTAAGATCGTCGTCCGTATCTAACCGTTTCCTATTAATTATCGCGTCACGTATGTCCATTACGCGGTTAATATAATCCACTAATGATTCATCCCGTTTTTTAACAATTGCATCTAATTTTCCACGCAAATTATTTAAAGTTTCGGTGGGCGAGAAAACTCGTTTTAGTTTATCGACAAAATCACGTAAAGACTCAAATTTAAACTCTTCAATTAAATTAAATGTGCTATCGGTCATCTTAACTTTCAATAAATTAATTACGTCTTTTTCCATAAATTTAGGCGCTAGATTCGCAACACGTTTACAACTACGAATAAACTGTAATAAATTTGTTCCATCAAACGTCGGAACATTCGCGATTGCGTTCTTAATCGCGATCATTGTTAAACTATTATTATACGATTCCGTCGGGTTAGTTTTTGATTCACTTGTTACGTTATCTTGCGTCTCTTTTTCAGGTTTCGACACCGGCGTCGAGGAACGAAGGTTACGAAAACGTACACGCATTTCTTCTATGTCCTTATCTGTTTCATTATTTGTATGTGTTTGATCGAGAAATTTTGAAGTCACATCCGGCACGTCAGGAAATTTTACTGTTCTATCTCCGCTATTCGCGATTTTATCCGTGAAATATTTGTCGGATTCACACTGGCTCGTGTCCGCGGGACCGTCCGTCGGGTTAGTTTTTCGTAATTTTCGATTATCCACATTTTCTAGCACGGTTTTAAGATCGGCTTCAACATCGAGGCGACGTTTTGTTTCGTTTATCAATTCGCGAGCGGCGGCGTCGGCACGCGCTCGTTCAATTTCAAGTTGTAACGCGATATCCCTTTGAGCTTTTTCACATTCGGCTACGAGTTTTTCACGTTCTTCCAATTCACTTAAAAACTCAGCTAACTTAGCAGGATCCATATTTTTAAATTCTTCACTCATTATTCTCGTGAAAACTTGGTTAAATGAAGTCACAAAACGATTTATAAAAAAAAATCAAAATTTACAGCTATAAAATAAGAATTTATTTAATCGATCTATCACGTTACGAGTATGCGCAAAATAAAATGAAACACAACACGTCACGGCACTGTAAAGCTTGTATTTTACATAAAAAAATATAATTATATAATAATATTATAATGTTTATATAAAGAAAATGATTTTTTTTATCTACAAAAAATTGCAATATGAATTTTAATAAATACTAAGATATGAAAGATTTTTTTTTTAAATTAATTGAAACTATTATATTAGTTACATTATATGAAAAAGGTAATGTAATTAACCATTTAAATATTTTCCAATCAAAAATACATAAAGAGAAAAAGGAAAAATTTATTATAAATAAAATAATTTTAATTTGTTGCAACTATTTGTGGTATAAGAGTTAATAATGAAAAAGAAAAACATACGTTTAAATTAACGTAAATCTTAGTTAGTCATATCACTGTATAAAACTTTAATTTAAATTAATGAGGATAAAAACAATTTATCGCTGATTCAGAAAAATGTAATTTTGTTAAAAAAAAAAGGCAATGAATAGAAATTACTTAGCTTTCGATGAGGTCGATAAATATCCGAAACGCTGTCACCAGTTGTTATAGAAAGGATTCTCCGTTCGGAGCTTTCCCTCGCTATAATGTTTTTTTGGAAGGACCCGTGTGTCCTCGATCGACCTCCTTGGTGATGGGCAGGGAGCCACCAGATCAGCGTAGACGAGCTGTTAAAGAATTTTCGAATAGGCGCGGGAACCCCTGCGGATCCTTACGTTTTTTCCTCTTTTTCTTATAAAAGCAAAGATTTAAAATGACGAGTGGTAGGATAGTGGCTACAGGTATAAGGAGACTG
>JANSJX010000800.1:0-16988 GCA_026168455.1 Theocolax elegans | reverse complement strand
AAAATGAATAGCATGAAATTTGCGTTGTTTTTCTGGCGCAAACTTTACATACACAGCTTGGCGTTAATTCGTTGGAAGGGGGAAGTAAAATATGCACTTTTTCAGGCAATAACAAATCGTCTTCAACAACAAATCCATATTGCAATGGATCCAGCGATGGCGCATATTCGTCTAAACATTTAGTTTGTGTGTATACTATATAAATGCTCTCAGTATGTGTAATTTTATCGACGCACTTGTAGGTGGCAAATCTTCGATAAGTGCACATTTAGCATGATGGAATGACCATAATCGAAGCTCGTTAAATGTTTTGCAATTAGAACTCTTTTTTAAAACTCTAATGAGAAATTCTTCAGCATTTTTAATCTTGTCGTTACTTTCTGATTGTAAATAATCTGTAAAAATGTGTTCGATTCAGGGTTGCAAAATTGTAATTACGAGAAAATTTAATTAGTAATTACTTTTTGGCTTACTAATTAAACTTTTTTTAATTAATAATTACTTTTGGACTGAGTAATTAAACTTTTTTTAATTAATAATTACTTTTGGACTGAGTAGTTAAAATTTTTTTTAATTAATAATTACTTTTGTACTGAGTAATTAACTTTTTTTTAATTAATAATTACTTTTGGACTGAGTAGTTAAAATTTTTTTTAATTAATAAAACCGGCCGGGGAACGAAACTGAAATATTGAAAAAGTCGACGTTTTGGCCGGTTTTATGTGTATTTTGAAAATATAAATGCATTTGAATTGATCAACCAGGCCGGGGAACGAAACTGAAAATATTGAAAAAAATCGATGTTTTTACCGTTTATGGTGTGTCTTTACGCTTAAAAATGCATTTGAATGAGATCGACCCGGCATGGGAACGAAACTGAAAATATTGAAAAAGTCGACGTTTTGGCCGGTTTTATGTGTATTTTGACACATATAAAAGCATTTAAATTTGATCAACCCGGCCGATGAACGAAACTGAAAATATTGAAAATCAATGTTTTTACCGTTTATGTGTGCGTCTTTACGCTTAAAAATGCATTGAATAAGATCAACCTAACCGGAGCACGAAACTGAAATATTGAAAAAGTCGACGTTTTGGCCGGTTTTATGTATTTTGACACATATAAATGCATTTGAATTTGATCAACCAGGCGGGGAACGAAACTGAAAATATTGAAAATATCGATTTTTTGCCGTTTATGTGTTGTGTCTTTTACGTTAAAAATGCATTTGAATGAGATCAACCTAACCGGGGCCTGAAACTGAAAATATTGAAAAAGTCGACGTTTTGGCCGTTTATATGTGTATTTTGACACATATAAATGCATTTGAATTTGATCACCAGGACGGGGACGAATCTGAAAATATTGAAAATCGATGTTTTTACCGTTTATGTGTGTCCTTACGTAAAAATGCATACGAATGAAATCGGCCCGGCCGGGGATCAAAATGAAAATTATTAACCATAGATGTTTTGGTCAGTATTCTGTGTATTTTCACACATATAAATGCATTTAAACTCGATTCAACCCGGCCGGGGAACGAAACTGAAAATATTGAAAATATCGATGTTTTTGCGGTTTTATGTGTATTTTGACACATATAATGCATTTGAATTTGATCAACAGGCCAGGGAACGAAACTGTAAATATTGAAAAAGTCGACGTTTTGGCCGGTTTTATGTGTATTTTCACACATATAAATGCATTTGAATTCGATCAACCAGGCCGGGGAACGAAACTGAAAATATGAAAATATCGATGTTTTGCGTTTATGTGGTGTCTTTACGCTTAAAATGCATTTGAATGAGATCCCTAACCGGGGCCTGAAACTGAAAATATTGAAAAAGTCGACGTTTTGGCCGTTATGTGTGTATTTTGACACATATAAATGCATTGAATTTGATCAACCAGGACGGGGACGAATCTGAAAATATTGAAAATCGAGTTTTTACCGTTTATGTGTGTCCTTACGCTTAAAAATGCATATGAATGAAATCGGCCCGGCCGGGGATCAAAATTGAAAATTATATAAACATAGATGTTTTGGTCAGTATTCTGTGTATTTTCACACATATAAATGCATTTGAAACGATCAAACCCGCCGGGGAACGATACTGAAAATATTGAAAAAGTCGACGTTTTGGCCGGTTTTATGTGTTTCACATATAAATGCATTTGAATTCGATCAAACAGGCCAGGGAACGAAACTGAAAATTTTGAAGAAATCGATGTTTTTACCGTCTATATGTGTGTATACACTTAAAAATGCATTAGAATGTGATCAACCCGGCGGGGAACGAAACTGAAAATATTGAAAAAGTCGACGTTTTGGTCGGTTTTATGTGTATTTTGAAACATATAAATGCATTTGATTTTGATCTACCGGCCGAGAACGAAACTGAAAGTATTGAAAATCATGTTTTACCGATTATGTGTGTATCTTTACGCTTAAAAATGCATTTGAATAAGATCAACATAACCGGGGCACGAAACTGAAAATATTGAAAAGGTCGACGTTTTGGCCGGTTTTATGTGTATTGTGACACATATAAATGCATTTGAATTTGATCAAGCAGGTCGGGGAAGGAAACTGAAAATATTGAAAAAGTCGAATTTTGGCCGGCTTATGTGTATTTTGACAATATAAATGCATTTGAATTTGATCAACCAGGCCGGGGAACGAAACTGAAAATATTGAAAATATCGATGTGTTTACCGTTTGTGTGTCTTTACGCTTAAAAATGCATATGAATGAAATCGGCCCGGCCGGTATCAAAATTAAAAATTATTAAACATAGATGTTTTGGTCAGTATTCTGTGTATTTTCACATATAAATGCATTTGCACTCGATCAACCCGGCGGGGAACGAAACTGAAAATATTGAAAAAGTCGACGTTTTGGCCGGTTTTATGTGTATTATCACACATATAAATGCATTTGGATTCGATCAACCAGGGGGGAACGAAACTGAAAATATGAAAATACGATGTTTTTACCGTTTAGTGTGTGTCTTTACGCTTAAAAATGCATTTAAATGAGATCGACCCGGCCGGGGATCGAAACTGAAAATATTGCAAAGGTCGACGTTTTGGCGGTTTTAGTGTATTGTGGACACATATAAATGCATTTAAATTTGATCAACCATGTCGGGGAACGAAACTGAAATATTGAAAATATCGATGTTTTTACGTTTATGTGTGTGTCTTTACGCTTAAAAATGCATTGAATTTGATCAACCGGCCGGGGAACGAAACTGAAATATTGAAAAAGTCGACGTTTTGGCCGGTTTTATGTGTATTTTGACACATATAATGCATTTGAATTTGATCAACCGGCCGGGGAACGAAACTGGAAATATTGAAAATATCGATGTTTTTACGTTTATGTGTGTGTCTTTACGCTTAAAAATGCATTTGAATTGGATCAACCAGGTCGGGGAACGAAACTGAAAATATTGAAAAAGTCGACATTTTGGCCGGTTTTATGTATTTTGACACATATAAATGCATTTGAATTTGGTCAAACAGGCAGGGAACGAAACTGAAAATATTGACAAAGTCGACGATTTGGCCGGTTTTATGTGTATTTTGACAAATATAAATGCATTTGAATTTGATCAACCAGGCCGGGGAACGAAACGGAAATATTGAAAATATCGATATTTTTACCGTTTATGTGTGTCTTTACGCTTAAAAATGCATACGAATGAAATCGGCCCGACGGGGATCAAAATTGAAAATTTTTTAAACATAGATGTTTTGGTCATTATTTCTGTGTATTTTCACACATAAATGCATTGAACTCGTCAACCCGGCGGGGATCGAAACTGAAAATATTGAAAAAGTCGACGTTTTGGCCGGTTTTATGTGTATTTTCAACATATAAATGCATTTGAATTTGATCAACCAGACCGGCGAACGAACTGAAAATATTGAAAATCGATGTTTTTTACCCTTAGTGTGTGTCGTTACACTTAAAAATGCATTTGAATTTGATCAACCGGCCGGGGAACGAAACTGAAAATAATGAAAAAGTGGACGTTTTGACCGGTTTATGTGTATTTTGAACATATAAATGGATTTGAATTATTCAACCAGGCCGAGAACAAAACTGAAAATATTGAAAAATCGATGTTTTTACCGTTATGTGGTGTCTTTACGCTTAATAATGCATTTGATAAGATCAACCTAACCGGGGCACGAAACTGAAAATATTGAAAAGGTCGACGTTTTGGCCGGTTTTATGTGTATTTGACATATAAATGCATTTGAATTGATCAAGCACGGGTGGGGAAGGAAACTGAAATATTGAAAACGTCGACATTTTGGCCGGCTTATGTGTATTTTGACAAATATAATATGCATTTGAATTTGATCAACAGGCGGGGAACGAAACTGAAAATTGAAATATCGATGTGTTTACCGTTTATGTGTGTCTTTACGCTTAAAAATGCATATGAATGAATCGGCCGGCCGGGTATCAAAATTAAAAATTATAAAACATAGATGTTTGGCAGTATTCTGTGTATTTCACATATAAATGCATTTGCACTCGATCAACCGGCCGGGGAACGAAACTGAAAATATTGAAAAAGTCGACGTTGGCCGGTTTTATGTGTATTATCAACACATATAAATGCATTTGGATTCGATCAACCAGGCCGGGGAACGAAACTGAAAATATTGAAAATATCGATGTTTGACCGTTTATGTGTGTGTCTTTACGCTTAAAAATGCATTAAATGAGATCGACCCGGCCGGGGATCGAACTGAAAATATTGCAAAGGTCGACGTTTTGGCCGGTTTACTGTAGTGTGACACATATAAATGCATTAAATTGATCAACCATGTCGGGGAACGAAACTGAAAATATTGAAAATATCGATGTTTTTACGTTTATGTGTGTCTTTACGCTTAAATGCCTTTGATTGATCAACCCGTCCGGGGAACGAAACTGAAAATATTGAAAAAGTCGACGTTTTGGCCGGTTTTATGTGTATTTTGACACATATAAATGCATTTGAATTTGATCAACCAGGCGGGGAACGAAACTGGAAATATTGAAAATATCGTGTTTTTACCGTTTATGTGTGGGTCTTTACGCTTAAACATGCATTTGAATTTGATCAACCAGGTAGTCGGAACGAAACTGAAAATATGAAAAAGTCGACATTTGCCGGTTTTATGTGTATTTGACAACATATAAATGCATTTGAATTTGGTCAAACAGGCCAGGAACGAAACTGAAAATATTGACCAAAGTCGACGATTTGGCCGGTTTTATGTGTATTTTGACAAATATAAATGCATTTGAATTTGATCAACCAGGCCGGGGAACGAAACTGGAAATATTGAAATATTCGATATTTTTACCGTTATGTGTGTCTTTACGCTTAAAAATGCATACGAATGAAATCGGCCCGACCGGGGATCAAAATTGAAAATTTTTTAAACATAGATGTTTTGGTCCATTATTCTGCGTATTTCAACATATAAGTGCATTTGAACTCGTTCAACCCGGCCGGGGATCGAAACTGAAAAATTGAAAAAAGTCGACGTTTTGGCCGGTTTTATGGTATTTTCAACATATAAATGCATTGATTTGATCAACCAGACCGGCGAACGAACTGAAAATATTAGACAAAACTCGATGTTTTTACCCTTTATGGTGTGTCGTTACACTTAAAAATGCATTTGAATTTGATCAACCGCCCGTGGGAACGAAACCTGAAAAAATAAATAAAATGGTGACGTTTTGACGCCCGGTTTATTGTATTGAACATATAAATGGATTTGAATTATTCAACCAGGCCGAGAACACTGAAAATATTGAAAAATCGATGTTTTTACCGTTTATGTGTGTGTCTTTACGCTTATAACAATGCATTTGATAAGATCAACCTAACGGGGCACGAAACTGAAAATATTGAAAAAGTCGACGTTTTGGCCGGTTTTATGTGTATTTTGACACATATAATGCATTTGAACTCGATCAACCCGGCCGGGGAACGAAACTGAAATATTGAAAAAGTCGACGTTTTGGCCGGTTTTATGTGTATTATCACACATATAAATGCATTTGGATTCGATCAACCAGGCCGGGGAACGAAACTGAAAATATTGAAAATATCGATGTTTTTACCGTTATGTGTGTGTCTTTACGCTTAAAAATGCATTTAAATGAGATCGACCCGGCCGGGGATCGAAACTGAAAATATTGCAAAGGTCGACGTTTTGGCCGGTTTATGTGTATTGTGACACATATAAATGCATTTAAATTTGATCACCGGTCGGGGAACGAAACTGAAAATATTGAAAATATCGATGTGTTTTTACCGTTATGTGTGTGTCTTTACGCTTAAAAATGCATTTGAATTTAATCACCCGGCCGGGGAACGAAACTGAAATATTGAAAAAGTCGACGTTTTGGCCGGTTTTATGTGTATTTTGACACATATAAATGCATTTGAATTTGATCAACGAGGCCGGGATCGAACTGAAAATATTGAAAATATCGATGTTTTTACCGTTTATGTGTGTGTCTTTACGCTTAAAAATGCATTTGAATGAGATCGACCCGGCCGGGGAACGAAACTGAAATATTGAAAAAGTCGACGTTTTGGCCGGTTTTATGTGTATTTTGACAATATAAATGCATTTGAATTTGATCAACCAGGCCGGGGAACGAAACTGGAAATATTGAAAATATCGATGTTTTTACCGTTAGTGTGTGTCTTTACGCTTAAAAATGCATTTGAATTTGATCAACCAGGTCGGGGAACGAAACTGAAAATATTGAAAAAGCGACATTTTGGCCGGTTTTATGTGTATTTTGACACTAAATGCATTTGAATTTGGTCAACAGTCCAGGGAACGAAACTGAAAATATTGAAAAAGTCGACGATTTGGCCGGTTTATGTGTATTTTGACAAATATAAATGCATTTGAATTTGATCAACCAGGCCGGGGAACGAAACTGGAATATTGAAAATATCGATATTTTTACCGTTTATGTGTGTCTTTACGCTTAAAAATGCATACGAATGAAATCGGCCCGACCGGGGATCAAAATTGAAAATTTTTTAAACATAGATGTTTTGGTCATTATTCTGTGTATTTTCACACATATAAATGCATTTGAACTCGTTCAACCCGGCCGGGGATCGAAACTGAAAATATTGAAAAAGTCGACGTTTTGGCCGGTTTTATGTGTATTTTGACACATATAAATGCATTTGAATTGATCAACCAGACCGGCGAACGAAACTGAAAATATTGAAAAAATCGATGTTTTTACCCTTTATGTGTGTGTCGTTACGCTTAAAAATGCATTTGAATTTGATCAACCCGGCCGGGGAACGAAACTGAAAATATGAAAAAGTGGACGTTTTGACCGGTTTTATGTGTATTTTGACACATATAAATGGATTTGAATATTCAACCAGGCCGGGGACAAAAACTGAAAATATTGAAAAAATCGATGTTTTTACCGTTTATGTGTGTGACTTTACGCTTAAAAATGCATTTGAATAAGATCAACCTAACCGGGGCACGAAACTGAAAATATGAAAAAAGTCGACGTTTTGCCGGGTTTATGTGTATTTTCACACATATAAATGCATTTGAACTCGTTCAACCCGGCCGGGGATCGAAACTGAAAATATTGAAAAAGTCGACGTTTTGGCCGGTTTTATGTGTATTTTGACACATATAAATGCATTTGAATTTGATCAACCAGACCGGCGAACGAAACTGAAAATATTGAAAAAATCGATGTTTTTACCCTTTATTGTGTGTCGTTACGCTTAAAAATGCATTTGAATTTGATCAACCCGGCCGGGGAACGAAACTGAAATAATGAAAAAGTGGACGTTTTGACCGGTTTTATGTATTTTGACACATATAAATGGATTTGAATTATTCAACCAGGCCGGGGAACAAAACTGAAAATATTGAAAATCGATGTTTTTACCGTTTTGTGTGTGACTTTACGCTTAAAAATGCATTTGAATAAGATCAACCAACCGGGGCACGAAACTGAAAATATTGAAAAAGTCGACGTTTTGCCGGGTTTATGTGTATTTTGACACATATAAATGCATTTAAATTGATCAACCAGGTCGGGGAACGAAACTGAAAATATTGAAAAAGTCGACATTTTGGCCGGTTTATGTGTATTTTGACACATATAAATGCATTTGAATTTGATCAAACAGGCCAGGGAACGAAATTAAAATATTGAAAAAGTCGACGATTTGGCCGGTATTATGTGTATTTTGACAAATATAATGCATTTGACTTGATCAACTCGGCCGGGGAACGAAACTGAAAATATTGAAAAAGTCGACGTTTTGGCCGTTATATGTGTATTTTGACACATATAAATGCATTTGAATTTGATCTACCCGCGGGAACGAACTGAAAATATTGAAAAAATCGACATTTTGGCCGGTTTATGTGTATTTTGACACATATAAATGCATTTGAATTTGATCAAACAGGCCAGGGAACGAAACTGAAAATATTGCAAAAGTCGACGATTGTGGCCGGTTTATGTGTATTTTGAAACAGATAAATGCATTTGATTTTGATCACCCGGCCGATGAACGAAACTGAAAATATTGAAAATATCGATGTTTTTACCGTTTATGTGTTGTCATTACGCTTATAATGCATTTGAATAATCAACCTAACCGGGGCACGAAACTGAAAAATGAAAAAGTCGACGTTTTGGCCGGTTTTATGTGTATTTTCACACATATAAATGCGTTCGAATTGATCAACCCGGCCGGGGAACGCAATTGAAAATTTTTAAAAAATCGACGTTTTGGCCGGTTTTATGTATATTTTCACAATATAAAGCATTCATGAATTTGATCTACCCGGCCAAGGAACGAAATTAAAATAATGTAAAAGTCGACGTTTTGGTCAGTATCTGTGTATTTTCACACATATAAATGCATTTGAACTCGATCAACCCGGCCGGGGAACGAAACTGAAAATATTGAAAAGTCGCCGTTTTGGCCGGTTTATGTGTATTTTGACACATATAAATGCATTTGAATTTGATCAACCAGGTCGGGGACGAAACTGAAAGTTTTGAAGAATCGATGTTTTTATACCGTCTATCTGTGTGGGTATACACTTAAAAATTCATTAAAATGTTATCAACCCGGCCGGGGAACGAAACTGAAAATATTGAAAAAGGCGACGTTTTGGCCGGCTTTATGTGTATTTTGAAACATATAAATGCATTGATTTTGATCTACCCGGCCGATGAACGAAACTGAAAATTTGAAGAAATCGATATTTTTACCGTTTAGGTGTGTGTCTTATCGCTTAAAAATGCATTTGAATAAGATCAACCTAACCGGGGCACGAAACTGACCAATATTGAAAAAATCGACGTTTTGACCGTCTATAGTGTGTGTATACCTTGAAAATGCATTAGAATGTGATCAACCCGGCCGGGGAACGAAACTGAAAATATTGAAAAAGTCGACGTTTTGGCCGGTTTTATGTGTATTTTGAAACATATAAATGCATTTAATTTGGATCTACCCGGCCGAAGAACGAAACTGAAAATATTGAAAATCAATGTTTTTACCGTTTGAGTGTGTCTTTACGCTTAAAAATGCATTGAATAAGATCAACCTAACCGGGGCACGAAACTGAAAATATTGAAAAAGTCGACGTTTTGCCGGGTTTATGTGTATTTTGACACATATAAATGCATTTGAATTTGATCACCCGGCCGGGGAACGAAACTGAAAATATTGAAAAAGTCGACGTTTTGGCCGGTTTTATGTGTATTTTGAAACATATAAATGCATTTAATTTGGATCTACCCGGCCGAAGAACGAAACTGAAAATATTGAAAATCAATGTTTTTACCGTTTATGAGTGTGTCTTTACGCTTAAAAATGCATTTGAATAAGATCAACCTAACCGGGGCACGAAACTGAAAATATGAAAAAGTCGACGTTTTGCCGGGTTTATGTGTTTTTGACACATTAAATGCATTTGAATTTGATCAACCAGGTCGGGGAACGAAACTGAAAATATTGAAAAAGTCGACATTTTGGCCGGTTTTATGTGTATTTTGACACATATAAAAGCATTTGAATTTCAAAAAACAGGCCAGGGAACGAAACTGAAAATATTGAAAATATCGATTTACCGTTATGTGTGTCATTACGCTTATAAATGCATATGAATGAAATCGGCCCGGCCGGGAATCAAAATTGAAAATTATATAAACATAGATGTTTTGGTCAGTATTCTGTGTATTTTCACACATATAAATGCATTTGAACTCGATCAACCCGGCCGGGGAACGAAACTGAAAATATTGAAAAGTCGCCGTTTTGGCCGGTTTTGTGTATTTTGACACATATAAATGCATTTGAATTTGATCAACCAGGTCGGGGACGAAACTGAAAATTTTGAAGAAATCGATGTTTTTACCGTTTATGTGTGTGTCTTTACGCTTAAAAATGCATGAATAAGATCAACCTAACCGGGGCACGAAACTGACATATTGAAAAAATCGACGTTTTGACCGTCTATATGTGTGTGTATACACTTAAAAATGCATTAGAATGTGATCAACCCGGCCGGGGAACGAAACTGAAAATATTGAAAAAGTCGACGTTTTGGCCGGTTTTATGTGTATTTTCACACATATAAATGCATTTGATTTTGATCTACCCGGCCGATGAACGAAACTGAAAATTTGAAAATCAATGTTTTTACCGTTTATGTGTGTTTCTTTACGCTTAAAAATGCATTTGAATAAGATCAACCTAAGGGGCACGAAACTGAAAATATTGAAAAAGTCGACGTTTTGCCGGGTTATGTGTATTTTGACCTATAAATGCATTTAATTTGATCAACCAGGTCGGGGAACGAAACTGAAAATATTAAAAAAGTCGACTTTTGGCCGGTTTATGTGTATTTTGACAAATAAAATGCATTTGAATTTGATCAAACAGGCCAGGGAACGAAATTAAAATATGAAAAAGTCGACGATTTGGCCGGTATTAGTGTATTTTAACAAATATAAAAGCATTTGACTTTGATCAACTCGGCCGGGGAACGAAACTGAAAATATTGAAATAGTCGACGTTTTGGCCGTTTATATGTGTATTTTGACACATATAAATGCATTTGAATTTGATCTACCCGGCCGGGGAACGAAACTGAAAATATTGAAAAAGTCGACGTTTTGGCCGTTTATATGTGTATTTGACACATATAAATGCATTTGAATTTGATCAACCAGGTTGGGACGAAACTGAAAGTTTGAAGAAATCGATGTTTTTACCGTCTATATGTGTGTATACACTTAAAAATGCATTAGAATGTGATCAACTCGGCCGGGGAACGAAACTGAAAATATTGAAAAAGTCGACGTTTGGCCGGTTTTATGTGTATTTGAAACATATAAATGCATTTGATTTTGATCTACCGGCCGATGAACGAAACTGAAAATATTGAAAATCAATGTTTATACCGTTTATGTGTGTGTCTTTACGCTTAAAAATGCATTTGAATAAGATCAACCTAACCGGGGCACGAAACTGAAAATATTGAAAAAGTCGACGTTTTGCCGGGTTATGTGTATTTTGACACATATAAATGCTTTAAATTTGATCAACCAGGTCGGGGAACGAAACTGAAAATATTGAAAAAGTCGACATTTTGGCCGGTTTTATGTGTATTTGACACATATAAATGCATTTAAATTTGATCAACCAGGTGGGGGAACGAAACTGAAAATATTGAAAAAGTCGACATTTTGGCCGGGTTTATGTGTATTTTGACATTTATAAATGCATTTAAATTTGATCAAACAGGCCAGGGAATGAAACTGAAAATATTGAAAAAGACGACGATTTGGCGGTTTTATGTGTATTTTGACAAATATAAATGCATTTGAATTTGATCAACCAGGCCGGCGAACGAAACTGAAAATATTGAAAATATCGATGTTTTTACCGTTATGGTGTCTTTACGCTTAAAAATGCATTGAATGAGATCGACCCGGCCGGGAACGAAACTGAAAATATTGAAAAAGTCGACGTGTGGCCGGTTTTATGTGTATTTTGACATATTAATGCATTGAATTGATCAAACAGGCCAGGGAACGAAACTGAAAATATTGAAAAGGTCGACGATTTGGCCGGTTTTATGTGTATATTGACAAATATAAATGCATTTGAATTAGATCAACCAGGCCGGGGAACGAAACAGAAAATATTAAAAAGTCGACGATTTGGCCGGTTTTATGTGTATTTTGACAATATAAATGCATTTGAATTTGATCAACCAGGCCGGGGAACGAAACTGGAAATATTGAAAAAATCGATGTTTTTTCCGTTATGTGTGTCTTTACGCTTAAAAATGCATATGAATGAAATCGGCCCGGCCGGGGAACGAAACTGAAAATATTGAAAAAGTCGACGTTTGGCCGGTTTTATGTATTTTCACACATTTAAATGCATTTGAATTTGATCTACCCGGCCGGGGAACGAAACTGAAAATATTGAAAAAATCGATGTTTGTACCGTTTTGTGTTGTCTTTACGCTTAAAATGCATTTGAATGAGATCGACCCGGCCGGGGAACAACTGAAAAATATTGAAAAAGTCGACGTTTTGGCCGTTTATATGTGTATATTGACACATAAATGCATGTGAATTTGATCAACCAGGCCGGGGACGAAACTGAAAATTTTGAAGAAATCGATGTTTTTACCGTTTATGTATGTGTCTTTACGTATAAAAATGCATTTGAATAAGATCAACCTAACCGGGGCACGAAACTGAAATATTGAAAAAGTCGACGTTTTGGCCGTTTATATGTGATTTGCACACATATAAATGCATTTGAACTCGATCACCCGGCCGTGGAACGAAACTGAAAATATTGAAAAGTCGACATTTTGGCCGTTTATATGTGTATTTTGACACATTAAATGCATTGGAATTTGATCTACCCGGCCGGGGAAACGAAACTGAAAATATTGGAAAAATCGATGTTTGTACCGTTTACGTGTGTGTCTTACGCTTAAAAATGCATTTGAATGAGATCGACCCGGCCGGGGAACGAAACTGAAAATATTGAAAAGTCGACATTTTGGCCGTTTATATGTGTCTTTTGACACATATAAATGTATTTGAATTTGATCAGCCAGGCGGGAAGCGAAACTGAAATATTGAAAAAATCGATGTTTATACCGTTTATTAGTGTGTCTTTACGCTTAAAAATGCATTTGATTTTGATCAACCCGGCCAGGGAACGAAACTGAAAATTGAAAAAGTCGACGTTTTGGCCGGTTTTATGATTTTCACACATTAAATGCATTTGAATTTGATCTACCGGCCGGGGAACGAAACTGAAAATATTGAAAAAATCGATGTTTGTACCGTTTAGGTGTGTCTTTACGCTTAAAAATGCTTGAATGAGATCGACCCGGCCAGGGAACGAAACTGAAAATATTGAAAAGTCGAAGTTTTGGCCGGTTTTGTGTATTTTCACACATATAAATTCATTTGAATTTGATCAACTAGGCCGGCGAACGAATCTGAAATATTGAAAAAAACGATGTTTTTCCGTTATGTGTGTGTCGTTACGCTTAAAAATGCATTTGAATTGATCAAACCGGCGGGGAACGAAACTGAAAATAATGAAAAAGTGGACGTTTTGACCGGTTTATGAGTATTTGACACATATAAATGCATTGAATTTGATAACGAGGCCGGGGAACGAAACTGAAAATATTAAAAAAATTGATGTTTTTAACCGTTATGTGTGTGTCTTTACGCTTAAAAATGCATTTGAATGAGATCGACCCGGCCGGGGAACGAACTGAAATTATTGAAAAAGTCGACGTTTTGACCGTATATAGTGTGTGATACACTTAAAAATGCATTTAAATTTGATCAACCAGGCCGCGGAACGAAACTGAGAATATTGAAAAAGTCTACGTTTTGGCCGTTTATATGTGTATTTTCACACATATAAATGCATTGAACTCGATCAACCCGGCCGGGTTTAAAACTGAAAATATTGAAAAGTCGACGTTTGGCCGGTTTTATGTATATTTCACACATATAAATGCATTTGAATTTGATCTACCCGGCGGGGAACGAAACTGAAATATTGAAAAAATCGATGTTTGTACCGTTTATGTGTGTGTCTTTACGTAAAAATGCTTTGAATGAGATCGACCCGGCCGGGGAACGAAACTGAAATTATTGAAAAAGTCGACGTTTGGCCGTTTATGTGTATTTTAACATATAACATTTGAACTCGTCAACCCGGCCGGGGAACGAAACTGAAAATAGGAAAATGTCGACATTTTGGCCGTTTATATGTATATTTTGACACATATAAATGCATTTGAATTTGATCTACCCGGCCGGGGAACGATACTGAAAATATTGGAAAAATCGATGTTTGTACCGTTAAGGTGTGTCTTTACGCTTAATAATGCATTTGAATTTGATCAACCGGCCGGGGGATTAAAACTGAAAATATGTAAAAGTCGACGTTTTGGCCGGTTTTATGTGTATTTTCACACATATAAATGCGTTCGAATTTGATCAACCCGGCCGGGGAACGAAATTGAAAAATTTTTAAAAAATGACGTTTTGGCCGGTTTTATGTATATTTTCACACATATAAATGCATTGAATTGATCTACCCGCCAAGGGAACGAAATTGAAAATATTGAAAAATGATGTTTTGGGTAGTATTCTGTGTATTTTATACATATAAATGCATTGAATATGATCTACCCGGCCGGGAATGAAACTGAAAATATTGAAAAAGTGACGTTTTGGCCGTTATATGTGATTTTCAAACAATTAAAGCATTTGAACTTGATCAACCCGGCGGGGAACGATACTGAAAATATTGGAAAAATCGATGTTTGTCCGTTAACGTGGTGTCTTACGCTAATATGCATTTGAATTTGATCAACCCGGCCGGGGGATTAAAACTGAAAATAATGTAAAAGTCGACGTTTTGGCCGGTTTATGTATATTTTCAAACACATAAATGCATTTGAATTTGATCAACCCGGCCCGGGATTGAAACTGAAAATAATTGAAAAAGTCGAGTTTTGGCCGGTTTATTATTTCAACAATATAAATGCATTTGAATTTGTCTACCGGCCGGGAACGAAACTGAAAATTGAAAAAATCGAGTTTGGTACCGTTTATGTTGTGTGTCTTTATGCTTAAAAATGCATTGAATGAGATCGACCGGCCGGGGAACGAAACTGAAAATATTGAAAATCGACGTTTTGGCCGTTTATATGTGATTTTGACAATATAAAGCAGTGAAATTGATCAACCAGGCGGGCCGAAACTGAAAATTTGAGAAGAAATCGATGTTTTTACCGTTTATGTATGTGTCTTTACGATAAAAAATGCATTTGAATTAGATCAACCTAACCGGGGCACGAAACTGAAAATATGGAAAAATCGACGTTTGGACCGTCTATATGGTTGTCACATCTTAAAAATGCATTAAATTGATCAACCAGGCCGGACAACGAAACTGAAAATATTGGAAAAGCGACGTTTTGCCGTTTATATGTGTATTTTCAAACTATAAATGCATTTGAACTCGACAACCCGGCCGGGGAACGATACTGAAAATATGGAAAAATCGGATGTTTTGTACCGTTAACGTGTGTGTCTTTAAGCTTAATATGCATTTGAATTTGATCAACCGGCCGGGGAAAAACTGAAAATAAGTAAAAGTCGACGTTTTGGCGGTTTGTGTATATTTTCACACATATAAATGCATTTGAATTTGATCTACCCGGCCGGGGAACGAAACTGAAAATATTGAAAAAATCGATGTTTGTACCGTATAGTGTGTGTCTTTACGCTTAAAATGCATTTGAATGAGATCGACCCGGCCAGGGGGAACGAAACTGAAAATATGAAAAAGTCGACGTTTTGGCCGTTCTATGTGTATGTTGACACAATAAAGCATGTGAATTTGATCAACTGGCCGGGGGACGAAACTGAAAATTTTGAAGAAATCGATTTTTACCATTATGTGTGTGTCTTACGCTTAAAAATGCATGGAATAAGATCAACCTAACCGGGGCACGAAACTGAAAATATTGAAAAATCGAGTTTTGACCGTCTATATGTGTGTGTATACAATTAAAAATGCATTTAAATTTGATTCAACCAGTCGGGGAACGAAACTGAAAATTGAAAAAGTCGACATTTCGGCCGGTTTTATGTGTATTTGACGCACATAAATGCATTTGAATTTGATCAAACAGGCCAGGGAACGAAACTGAAAATATTGAAAAAGTCGACGTTTTGGCCGGTTTATATGTGTATTTGACGCACATAAATGCATTGAATTTGATCAAACAGGCCAGGGAACGAAACTGAAAATTGAAAATGTCGACGTTTGGCCGTTTATATGGTATTTGACAAATAAATGCATTTGAATTTGATGAACAGGCCAGGAACGAAACTGAAAATATGAAAAAGTCACTTTGGCCGTTTATGTGTATTTGGACACATTCAATGCTTTGAATCTGATCACAACAGGCCGGGGAACGAAACTGAAAATATTGAAAATATCGATGTTTTTACCGTGTAGTGTGTTCTTAACGCTTAAAAATGCATTGAATGAAATTGCCCGGCCGGGATCAAAAATGAAAAATTGAAAACATAGCGTTTTGGTCGGATTATGTGTATTTTCAACATATAAATGCATTTGAAATGATCAACCCGGCCGGTCGAACGAAAACTGAAAATATGAAAACGTCGACGTTTTGGCGGTTTATATTTTCACAATATAAAGCATTTGAATTATCTAACCCGGCCGGGGAACGAAACTGAAAATATTAAAAAATCGACGTTTTGACCGTCTATTTGTGTATTTTACACTAAAATGCTTGAATTGACTACCCGGCCGGGGAACGAAACTGAAAATATTGAAAA
>JANSJX010000799.1:0-16989 GCA_026168455.1 Theocolax elegans | reverse complement strand
CTGAGGCGGCCATGCGCGATCGGCGGTAGTCACGTTTCGCCGGTACGCTGTACACACGTTGTGTACGGATTTAATGTTTACGTACATTTAATGTTTACGTGGATACACAATGATCGCAATGTTAAGGCTTTTAGAAAATTGGGGACTAGAAAAGTTGGCTTCAATATTTCAAGGTAATATAAACTTTTATATTTAGTAAGATTGATGATGTTGAACATAACCTTTAAGAGGTTATGTTTCCGCAATCCTTCCTTTTTATTCCTTTTCATTTAATTTTTTCCCGTCTATATACTTTATAAAATTATATTGATTTGTGTTTTATTATGTTTTGCACTAATTAAATAGTACACTTTTGAATTGAATGTTTATTGAATAATATTAAAAAAATGGTGCATTAACTATTAAGACATACGAATTTCCTTTAGAGTATTATATTTAAATGATTGAATTAAAATGCATTTTTACATGTATATACACACATAAACCGGCAAAGAAGGCCAAATTTTCAAATATTTAGATTTCGTTCCATTGCGGGTTGATTGAATTAACATGGCAATATTACACGTATATATACACATAAACCAGCTATGAAGTCGAAATTTTCAATTTTTAGATATCGTTGCATTGCCGCGTGGATTGCAATTAAAATGCATTTTACATGTATATACACACATAAAGCGGCAAAGAAGGCCAAATTTTCAAATTTTTATGTTTCGTTCCACTGCCGGGTGGATTGAATTAACTGCATTTTTACACGTTTATACACACATAAACCAGCTTAGAAGTCAAAATTTTCAAATTTTTAGATTTCGTTCCATTGCCGGGTGAATTAATGAACATGCATTTTTACATGTATATACACACCTAAACCGGCAAAGAAGGCCAAATTTTCAAATTTTAGATTTCGTTCCGGTGCCGGGTGGATTGAGTTAACATGCAATTACACGTATATACACGCATAAACCGGCTATGAAGTCGAAATTTTCAAACTTTTAGATTTCGTTCCATTGCCGGGTGGATTGAATTAACGTGCATTTTTACAGTATATACACGTATAAACCGGCTATGAAGTCGAAATTTTCAAATTTTAGATTTCGTGCCACTGCCGGATGGATTGCATTAATATGTATTTTTACACGTATATACACACATAACCGGCAAAGAAGGCCAATTTTCAAATATTTAGATTTCGTTCCATTGCGGGTTGATTGAATAACATGCAATATTCACACGTTATATACACATAAACCAGCTATGAAGTCGAAATTTTCAAATTTTTAGATATCGTTGCATTGCCGCGTGATGAATTAAAATGCATTTTTACATGTATATACACACATAAAGCGGCAAAGAAGGCCAAATTTTCAAATTTTATGTTTCGTTCCACTGCGCGGGTGGATGAATTAACTTGCATTTTTACACGTTATACACACATAAACCATTAGAAGTCAAAATTTTCAAATTTTAGATTTCGTTCCATGCCGGGTGAATTAATGAACATGCATTTTTACATGTATAACACACCTAAACCGGCAAAGAAGGCCAAATTTTCAAATATTTAGATTTCGTTCCGGTGCCGGGTGGATTGAGTAACATGCAATATTACACGTATATACACGCATAAACCGGCTATGAAGTCGAAATTTTCAAACTTTTAGATTTCGTTCCATTGCCGGGTGGATTGAATTAACGTGCATTTTTACATGATATACACGTATAAACCGGCTATGAAGTCGAAATTTTCAAATTTTTAGATTTCGTTCCGTTGCCGGCTGGATTGAATTAACATGCACTATTACACGTATACACACGCATGAACGGATGAAGTCGAATTTTCAAATTTTTAGATTTCGTTCCATTGCCACGTGAATTGAATTAACATGCATTTTTACATGTATATACACATAAACCGGCAAAGAAGGCCAAATTTTCAAATATTTAGGTTTCGGTCCGTTGCGGGTGGATTGAGTTAACATGCAATATAACAACCGTAATAACACATAAAACCGGCTATGGAGTCGAAATTTTCAAATTTTTAGATATCGTGCATTGCCGCGTGGATTGAATTAAAATGCATTTTTACATGTATATACACACAGAAAGCGGCAAAGAAGGCCAAATTTTCAAATTTTTATGTTCGTTCCACTGCCGGGTGGATTGAATTAACTTGCATTTTTACACGTTTATACACACATAAACCAGCTTAGAAATCCAATTTCAAATTTTTAGATTTCGTTCCATTGCCGGGTTGATGAATTAACATGCAATATTACACGTATATATACACATAAACCAGCTATGAAGTCGAAATTTTCAATTTTAGATATCGTTGCATTGCCGCGTGGATTGAATTACAATGCGTTTTTACATGTATTACACACATAAAGCGGCAAAGAAGGCCATTTTCAAATTTTATGTTTCGTTCCACTACCGGGTGGATTGATAACTTATTTTTACACGTTTATACAATCATAAACCAGCTTAGAAGTCCAAATTTTCAAATTTTTAGATTTCGTTCCATTGCCGGGTTGATTGAATTAACATGCTTTTTTCATGTATATACACACATAAAGCGGCAAAGAAGGCAAAATTTTCAAATTTTTATGTTGCGTTCAACTGCCGGGGGATTGAATTAACTTGCATTTTTATACGTTTATACACACATAAACCAGCTTAGAAGTCAAAATTTTCAAATTTTTAGATTTCGTTCCATTGACGGGTTGATTGAATTAACATGCAATATTACACGTATATATACACATAAACCAGCTATGAAGTCGAAATTTCAAATTTTTAGATTTCGTTCCTTAGCCGGGTGCTTGAATTACATGCAATATTACACGTATAACACACATAACCAGCTAGAAAGTCCAAATTTTCAAATTTTTAGATTTCGTTCATAGCCGGGTGGATTGAATTAACATGCAATATTAACGTATATACACGCATAAACCGTCTATAAAGTCGAAATTTCTAATTTTTAGATTTCGTTGCATAGCCGGGGCTTGAATTCAAATGCTTTTTTTCAACGTAATACACATATAACCGGCTAAGAAGTCAAAATTTTCAAATATTTAGATTCGTTTTGTTGCCGGGTTGATTGAATTAACATGCAATATTAGACGTATATTACACACATAAACCAAGCTAGGAAATCCAAATTTTCAAATTTTAGATTTCGTTCCGTTGCCGCGTGAATTGAATTAACATGCATTTTTAACGAATATACACACAAAACCGGTAAGACAGTCGAAATTTTCAAATTTTTAGATTTCGTTCCTTTGCCGGGTGCATGAGTTAACATGCATTTTTACGTATAACACCAAAAACCGGCTAAGAAGTCGAAATTTCAAATTTTTAGATTTCGTTCCTTAGCCGGGTGCTTGAATTCATATGCTTTTTTCTCGTATATACACATATAAACGGCTAAGAAGTCAAAATTTTCAAATTTTAGATTTCGTGCATAGCTGGGTGCTTGAATTCAAATGCTTTTTCACGTATATACACATATAAACGGCTAAGAAGTCAAAATTTTCAAATTTTAGATTTCGTTCGTTGCGGGTGGATTGAGTTAACATGCATTTTTACACGAATATACACACAAAAACCGGCTAAGAAGTCGAAATTTTCAAATTTTTAGATTTCGTTCCGTTGCCGGGTTGATTGAATTAACATGCATATTACACGTATATACACACATAACCCGGCAAAAAAGTCGAAATTTTCAAATTTTTAGATTTCGTTGCATAGGCGGGTGCTTTGAATTCAAATGCTTTTTTCCCGTATATACACATATAAACCGGCTAAGAAGTCAAAATTTTCAAATATTTAGATTTCGTTCCGTTGCCGGGTGGATTGAGTTAACATGCAATATTACACGTATACACGCATAAACCGGCTATGAAGTCAAAATTTTCAAATTTTTAGTTTTCGTGCACATGCGGATGGATTGCAGTAACATGCAATTTTACAGTATATACACAGAAACTGGCAAAGAAGGCCAAATTTTCAAATTTTTAGATTTCGTTCCGTTGCCGGGTTGATTGATAACATGCAATATACACGTATATACACACATAACCGGCAAAAAAGTCGAAATTTTCAAATTTTAGATTCGTTCCGTTGCCGGGTTGATGAATTAACATGCATTTTTTCATGTATATACACAAAAAGCGGCAAAGAAGGCCAAATTTTCAAATTTTTAGATTTCGTTCCATAGCCGGTTTGATTGAATAACATGCAATATTACACGTGTATACACCCATAAACCAGCTAGGAAGTCCAGATTTTCAAATTTTAGATTTCGTTCCGTTGCCGGGTGCATTGAGTTAACATGCATTTTTACACGTATATACACACAAAAACCGGCTAAGAAGTCGAAATTTTCAAATTTTTAGATTTCGTTCCTTAGCCGGGTGCTTTGAATTAACAGCATTTTACATGTATATACACACAGAAACTGGCAAAGAAGGCCAATTTCAAATTTTTAGATTTCGTTCCGTTGCCGGGTTGATTGAATTAACATGCAATATTACACGTTATACACACATAACCCGGCAAAAAAGTCGAAATATTCAAATTTTAGATTTCGTTCCGTTGCCGGGTTGATTGAATTACATGCATTTTTTCATGTATATACACATAAAGCGGCAAAGAAGGCCAAAATTTTCAAATTTTTGATTTCGTTCCATAGCCGGGTGGATTGAGTTAACATGCAATATTACACGTATACAGCATAAACCGGGTATGAAGTCGAAATTTTCAAATTTTTAGATTTCGTTCCATAGCCGGGTTGATTGAATTAACATGCAATATACACGTATATATACATAAACAGCTATGAAGTCAAAATTTTCAAATTTTTAGGATTCGTTCCATTGCCGGGTTGATTGAATTAGCATGCAATATTACACGTATATATACACATAAACCAGCTATGAAGTCGAAATTTTCAAATTTTTAGATTTCGTTCCGTTGCCGGGGGTTGATTGAATTAACATGCATTTTTTCATGTATATACACACATAAAGCGGCAAAGAAGGCCAAATTTTCAAATTTTTAGATTTCGTTCCATAGCCGGGGGATTGAGTTAACATGCATATTACACGTATATACACGCATAAACCGGGTATGAAGTCGAAATTTTCAAATTTTTAGATTTCGTCCATGCCGGGTGCTTTGAATTCAAATGCTTTTTTTCTCGTATAAACACATATAAACCGGCTAAGAAGTCAAAATTTTCAAAGTTTTAGATTTCGTTCCATTGCCGGGTGGATTGAATTAACATGCAATATACACGTATATACACACATAAACCAGCTAGAAAGTCCAAATTTTCAAATTTTTAGATTTCGTTTCATAGCCGGGTGGATTGAATTAACATGCAATATTACACGTATATACACGCATAAACCGTCTATAAAGTCGAAATTTTCAAATTTTTAGATTCGTTGCATAGCCGGGTGCTTTGAATTCAAATGCTTTTTTTCACGTATATACACATATAAACCGGCTAAGAAGTCAAAATTTTCAAATTTTAGATTTCGTTTTGTTGCCGCGTTGATGAATTAACATGCCATATTACACGTATATACACGCATAAACCGTCTATAAAGTCGAAATTTTCAAATTTTTAGATTTCGTTGCATAGCGGGTGGCTTTGAATTCAAATGCTTTTTTTCACGTATATACTATAAACCGGCTAAGAAGTCAAAATTTTCAAATATTTAAGATTTCGTTTTGTTGCCGGGTTGATTGAATTAACATGCAATATTAGACGTATATACACACATAAACCAGCTAGGAAATCCAAATTTTCAAATTTTAGATTTCGTTCCGTTGCCGCGTGAATGAATTAACATGCATTTTTAAACGAATAACACACAAAAACCGGCTAAGAAGTCGAAATTTTCAAATTTTTAGATTTCGTTCCTTGCCGGGTGCATTGAGTTAACATGCATTTTTACACGTATATACACACAAAAACCGGCTAAGAAGTCGAAATTTCAAATTTTTAGATTTCGTTCCTTAGCCGGGTGCTTTGAATTCATATGCTTTTTTCTCGTATATACACATATAAACCGGCTAAGAAGTCAAAATTTTCAAATTTTTAGATTTCGTTGCATAGCTGGGTGCTTTGAATTCAAATGCTTTTTTTCACGTATAACATATAAACCGGCTAAGAAGTCAAAATTTTCAAATATTTAGATTTCGTTCCGTTGCCGGGTGGATTGAGTTAACATGCATTTACACGAATATACACACAAAAACCGGCTAAGAAGTCGAAATTTTCAAATTTTAGATTCGTTCCGTTGCCGGGTTGATTGAATTAACATGCAATATTACACGTATATACACACATAACCCGGCAAAAAAGTCGAAATTTTCAAATTTTTAGATTTCGTTGCATAGGCCGGGTGCTTTGAATTCAAATGCTTTTTTTCCCGTATATACACATATAAACCGGCTAAGAAGTCAAAATTTTCAAATATTTAGATTTCGTTCCGTTGCCGGGTGGATTGAGTTAACATGCAATATTACACGTTATACACGCAAAACCGGCTATGAAGTCAAAATTTTCAAATTTTTAGTTTTCGTGCCACTGCGGATGGATTGCATTAACATGCAATTTTACACGTATATACACAGAAACTGGCAAAGAAGGCCAAATTTTCAAATTTTTAGATTTCGTTCCGTTGCCGGGTTGATTGATAACATGCAATATTACACGTATTACACACATAACCCGGCAAAAAGTCGAAATTTTCAAATTTTAGATTTCGTTCCGTTGCCGGGTTGATGAATTAACATGCATTTTTTCATGTATATACACACATAAAGCGGCAAAGAAGGCCAAATTTTCAAATTTTTAGATTTCGTTCCATAGCCGGGTTGATTGAATAACATGCAATATTACACGTATATACACCCATAAACCAGCTAGGAAGTCAGATTTTCAAATTTTAGATTTCGTTCCGTTGCCGGGTGCATTGAGTTAACATGCATTTTTACACGTATATACACACAAAAACCGGCTAAGAAGTCGAAATTTTCAAATTTGTTAGATTTCGTTCCTTAGCCGGGTGCTTTGAATTAACATGCAATATTACACGTATATACACGCATAAACCGGCTATGAAGTCGAAATTTTCAAACTTTTAGATTTCGTTCCATTGCCGGGTGGTTGAATAACGTGCATTTTTACATGTATATACACGTATAAACCGGCTATGAAGTCGAAATTTTCAAATTTTTAGATTTCGTTCCGTTGCCGGCTGGATTGAATTAACATGCCTATTACACGTATACACACGCATGAACCGGCTATGAAGTCGAATTTTCAAATTTTTAGATTTCGTTCCATTGCCACGTGAATTGAATTAACATGCATTTTTACATGTATATACACACATAACCGGCAAAGAAGGCCAAATTTTCAAATATTTAGGTTTCGTTCCGTTGCCGGGTGGATTGAGTTAACATGCAATATACACGTATATACACACATAAACCGGCTATGAGTCGAAATTTTCAAATTTTTAGATATCGTGCATTGCCGCGTGGATTGAATTAAAATGCATTTTTACATGTATATACACACAGAAAAGCGGCAAAGAAGGCCAAATTTTCAAATTTTTATGTTTCGTTCCACTGCCGGGTGGATTGAATTAACTTGCATTTTTTACACGTTATACACACATAAACCAGCTTAGAAATCCAAATTTTCAAATTTTTAGATTTCGTTCCATTGCCGGGTTGACTGAATTAACATGCAATATTACACGTATATATACACATAAACCAGCTATGAAGTCGAAATTTTCAAATTTTTAGATATCGTTGCATTGCCGCGTGGATTGAATTACAATGCGTTTTTACATGTATATACACACATAAAGCGGCAAAGAAGCCAAATTTTCAAATTTTTATGTTTCGTTCCACTACCGGGTGGATTGAATTACTTGCATTTTTTACACGTTTATACAATCATAAACCAGCTTAGAAGTCCAAATTTTCAAATTTTTAGATTTCGTTCCATTGCCGGGTTGATTGAATTAACATGCATTTTTTCATGTATATACACACATAAAGCGGCAAAGAAGGCAAATTTTCAAATTTTATGTTGCGTTCCACTGCCGGGTGGATTGAATTAACTTGCATTTTTACGTTTATACACACATAAACCAGCTTAGAAGTCAAATTTTCAAATTTTAGATTTCGTTCCATTGGACGGGTTGATTGAATTAACATGCAATATTACACGTATATATACACATAAACCAGCTGAAGTCGAAATTTTCAAATTTTTAGATTCGTTCCTTAGCCGGGTGCTTGAATTAACATGCAATATTACACGTATATCAACACATAACCAGCTAGAAAGTCCAAATTTTCAAATTTTTAGATTTCGTTTCATAGCCGGGTGGATTGAATTAACATGCAATATTACACGTATATACACGCATAAACCGTCTATAAAGTCGAAATTTCTAATTTTAGATTTCGTTGCATAGCCGGGGCTTTGAATTCAAATGCTTTTTCACGTATATACACATATAAACCGGCTAAGAAGTCAAAATTTTCAAATTTTAGATTCGTTTTGTTGCCGGGTTGATTGAATTAACATGCAATATTAGACGTATATACACACATAAACCAGCTAGGAAATCCAAATTTTCAAATTTTTAGATTTCGTTCCGTTGCCGCTGAATTGAATTAACATGCATTTTTACACGAATATACACACAAAAACCGGCTAAGAAGTCGAAATTTTCAAATTTTTAGATTTCGTTCTTTGCCGGGTGCATTGAGTTAACATGCATTTTTACAACGTATATACACACAAAAACCGGCTAAGAAGTCGAAATTTTCAAATTTTTAGATTTCGTTCCTTAGCCGGGTGCTTGAATTCATATGCTTTTTTTCTCGTATATACACATATAACGGCTAAGAAGTCAAAATTTTCAAATTTTTAGATTTCGTTGCATAGCTGGGTGCTTTTGAATTCAAATGCTTTTTCACGTATAACACATATAAACGGCTAAGAAGTCAAAATTTTCAAATATTTAGATTTCGTTCCGTTGCCGGGTGGATTGAGTTAACATGCATTTTTACACGAATTACACACAAAAACCGGCTAAGAAGTCGAAATTTTCAAATTTTTAGATTTCGTTCCGTTGCCGGGTTGATTGAATTAACATGCAATATTACACGTATATACACACATAACCGGCAAAAAGTCGAAATTTTCAAATTTTTAGATTTCGTTGCATAGCCGGGTGCTTTGAATTCAAATGCTTTTTTCCCGTATATACACATCTAAACCGGCTAAGAAGTCAAAATTTTCAAATATTTAGATTTTTTCCGTTGCCGGGTGGATTGAGTTAACATGCAAATTACACGTATATACACGCATATAACCGGCTATGAAGTCAAATTTTCAAATTTTTAGTTTTCGTGCCACTGCCGGATGGATTGCATTAACATGCAATTTTACACGTATATACACAGAAACTGGCAAAGAAGGCCAAATTTTCAAATTTTTAGATTTCGTTCCGTTGCCGGGTTGATTGAATAACATGCAATATTACACGTATATACACACATAACCGGCAAAAAGTCGAAATTTTCAAATTTTAGATTTCGTTCCGTTGCCGGGTTGATTGAATTAACATGCATTTTTTCATGTATATACACACATTAAAGCGGCAAAGAAGGCCAAATTTTCAAATTTTTAGATTTCGTTCCATAGCCGGTTGATTGAATTAACATGCAATATTACACGTATATCACCCATAAACCAGCTAGGAAGTCCAGATTTTCAAATTTTTAGATTTCGTTCCGTTGCCGGGTGCATTGAGTTAACATGCATTTTTACACGTATATACACACAAAAACCGGCTAAGAAGTCGAAATTTTCAAATTTTTAGATTTCGTTCCTTAGCGGGTGCTTTGAATTAACATGCATTTTTACATGTATATACACACAGAAACTGCAAAGAAGGCCAATTTCAAATTTTTAGATTTCGTTCCGTTGCCGGGTTGATTGAATTAACATGCAATATTACACGTTATACACACATAACCGGCAAAAAGTCGAAATATTCAAATTTTTAGATTTCGTTCCGTTGCCGGGTGATTGAATTACATGCATTGCATTTTTTCATGTATATACACATAAAGCGGCAAAGAAGGCAAATTTTCAAATTTTTAGATTTCGTTCCATAGCCGGGTGGATTGAGTTAACATGCAATATTACACGTATATACACGCATAAACCGGGTATGAAGTCGAAATTTTCAAATTTTTAGATTTCGTTCCATAGCCGGGTTGATTGAATTAACATGCAATATACACGTATATATCACATAAACAGCTATGAAGTCAATTTTCAAATTTTTAGATTCGTTCCATTGCCGGGTTGATTGAATTAGCATGCAATATTACACGTATATATACACATAACCAGCTATGAAGTCGAAATTTTCAAATTTTTAGATTCGTTCCGTTGCCGGGTGATTGAATTAACATGCATTTTTTCATGTATATACACACATAAACCGGGTATGAAGTCGAAATTTTCAAATTTTTAGATTTCGTTCCATAGCCGGGTTGATTGAATTAACATGCAATATACAGTATATATACACATAAACAGCTATGAAGTCAAAATTTTCAAATTTTTAGATTTCGTTCCATTGCCGGGTTGATTGAATAGCATGCAATATTACACGTATATATACACATAAACCAGCTATGAAGCGAAATTTTCAAATTTTTAGATTTCGTTCCGTGCCGGGGGTTGATTGAATTAACATGCATTTTTTCATGTATATACACACATAAAGCGGCAAAGAAGGCCAAATTTTCAAATTTTTAGATTTCGTTCCATAGCCGGGTGGATGAGTTAACATGCATATTACACGTATATACACGCATAAACCGGTATGAAGTCGAAATTTTCAAATTTTTAGATTTCGTCCATAGCCGGGTGCTTTGAATTCAAATGCTTTTTTTCTCGTATAAACACATATAAACCGGCTAAGAAGTCAAAATTTTCAAAGTTTTAGATTTCGTTCCATTGCCGGGTTGGATTGAATTAACATGCAATATACACGTATATACACCATAAACCAGCTAGAAAGCCAAATTTTCAAATTTTTAGATTTCGTTTCATAGCCGGGTGGATTGAATTAACATGCAATATTACACGTATACACGCATAAACCGTCTATAAAGTCGAAATTTTCAAATTTTTAGATTCGTTGCATAGCCGGGTGCTTTGAATTCAAATGCTTTTTTTCACGTATATTACACATAAACCGGCTAAGAAGTCAAAATTTTCAAATATTTAGATTTCGTTTTGTTGCCGCGTTGATGAATTAACATGCAATATTACACGTATATACACGCATAAACCGTCTATAAGTCGAAATTTTCAAATTTTTAGATTTCGTTGCATAGCCAGGTGTGCTTTGAATTCAAATGCTTTTTTTCACGTATATACACATATAAACCGGCTAAGAAGTCAAAATTTTCAAATATTTAGATTTCGTTTTGTTGGGGTTGATTGAATTAACATGCAATATTAGACGTATATACACACATAAACCAGCTAGGAAATCCAAATTTTCAAATTTTTAGATTTCGTTCCGTTGCCGCGTGAATTGAATTAACATGCATTTTTACACGAATATACACACAAAAACCGGCTAAGAAGTCGAAATTTTCAAATTTTTAGATTTCGTTCCTTTGCGGGGCATTGAGTTAACAGCATTTTTACACGTATATACACACAAAAACCGGCTAAGAAGTCGAAATTTTCAATTTTTAGATTTCGTTCCTTAGCCGGGTGCTTTGAATCATATGCGTTTTTCTCGTATAAACACATAGAAACCGGCTAAGAAGTCAAAATTTTCAAATTTTTAGTTTTCGTGCCACTGCCGGATGGATTGCATTAACATGCAATTTTACACGTATATACACACATAAACCGGCGAAGAAGGCCAAATTTTCAAATTTTTAGATTTTCGTGCCGTTGCCGCGTGAATTGAATTAACTGCATTTTTTACACGAATATACACACAAAAACCGGCTAGAAGTCGAAATTTTCAAATTTTTAGATTTCGATCCGTTGCCGGGTTGATTGAATTAACAGCAATATTACATATATACACACATAAACCAGCTAGGAAGTCCCAAATTTTCGAATTTTTAGATTTCGTTCCGTTGCGGGTGCATTGAGTTAACAGCATTTTACCACGTATATACAAACAAAAACCGGCTAAGAAGTCGAAATTTCAATTTTTAGATTTCGATCCGTTGCCGGGTTGATGAATTAACAGCAATATTAAACGTATTACACACATAAACCGGCTATGAAGTCGAAATTTTCAAATTTTTAGAATTCGTTCCATTGCCGCGTGGATTGAATTAAAAACGCATTTTTACATTTATATACACACTAACTGGCAAAGAAGGCCAATTTTCAAATTTTTTGATTTCGTTCCGTTGCCGGGTGGATTGAGTTAACTGCAATATTACACGTATATACACGCATAACGGCTATGATGTCGAATTTTCAAATTTTAGATTTCGTCCAGGCGGGTGGATTGAATTAACATGCATTTTTACACGTTTATACACCATAAACCAGCTTAGAAGTCCAATTTTCAAATTTTTAGATTTCGTTCCGTTGCCGGGTGGATTGAATTAACATGCATTTTTTACATGTATATACACACAAAACCAGCTAGGAAGTCCAAATTTTCAAATTTTAGATTTCGTTCCATTGCCGGGTGATTTAATGACATGCATTTTACATGTATATACACACAGAAACCGGCAAAGAAAGCCAAATTTTCAAATATTTAGATTTCGTTCCGGTGCGGGTGGATGAGTTAACATGCAATATTACACGTATATACACGCATAAACGGCTATGAAGTCGAAATTTTCAAACTTTTAGATTTCGTTCCATTGCCGGGTGGATTGAATTAACGTGCATTTTTACATGTATATACACGTATAAACCGGCTATGAGTCGAAATTTTCAAATTTTTAGATTTCGTGCACTACCGGATGGATTGCATTAACATGTATTTACACGATATACACAAATAACCGGCAAAGAAGGCCAAATTTTCAAATTTTTAGATTCGTTCCGTTGCCGGTGGATTGAATTAACATGCCAATATTACACGTATACACACGCATAAACGGCTATGAAGACGAAATTTTCAAATTTTTAGATTTCGTTCCATTGCCACGTGAATTGAATTAACATGCATTTTTACATGTATATACCACACATAAACCGGCAAAGAAGGCCAAATTTTCAAATATTTAGATTCGTTCCGTTGACGGGTGGATTGAGTTAACATGCTATATTACACGTATATACACGCATAAACCGGCTATGAAGTCGAAATTTTCAAATTTTTAGATTTCGTTCCTTAGCGGGTGCTTTGAACTCAAATGCTTTTTTCTCGTATAAACACAATAAACCGGCTAAGAAGTCCAAATTTTCAAATTTTTGGATTCGTTCCATTGCCGGGTCAATTTAATTAACATGCATTTTTACATGTATATACACACATAAACCGGCAAATAAAGCCAAATTTCAAATTTTATATTTGTTCCACTGCCGGGTGGATTGAATTAACTTGCATTTTTACACGTTTTACACACATAAACCAGCTTAGAAGTCCAAATTTTCAAATTTTTAGATTCGTCCGTTGCCGGGTGGATTGAAGTAACATGCATTTTTACAAGTATATACAATAAACCGGCACAAAAGGGCCAAAATTTTCAAATTTTTAGATTTCGTTCCGTTGCCGGTGGATTGAGTTAACATCAATATTACACGTATATACACACATAAAAAAAACCAGCTAGGAAGTCCAAATTTTCAAATTTTTAGATTTCGTTCCATCGCGGGTGCTTTGAATTCAAATGCTTTTTTTCACGTATATACACGTATAAACCGGCTATGAAGTCGAAGTTTCAAATTTTTAGATTTCGTTACTTAGCCGGGTGGATTGAATTAACATGCAAGATTCACGTATTATACACGCATTAAACCGATATGAAGTCGAAATTTCAAATTTTTAGATTCGTTCCGTTGAGGGTGGATTGAATTAACATGCAATTACACGTATATCACGCATAAACCGCTATGAAGTCGAAATTTTCAAATTTTTAGATTCGTTCCACTCCGGGGGATTGAGTTAACCAGGCAATAGTACACGTATATATACACATAAACCAGCTAGGAAGTCCAAATTTTCCAATTTTAGATTTCGTTCCGTGCCGGGTGCATGAGTTATCATGCAATTATTACAGTATATACACGCTAAACCGGCTATGAAGTCGAAATTTTCAAATTTTTAGATTTCGTTCTTATCCGGGTGCTTTGAATTCAAAGGCTTTTTTCTCGTATAAGCACATATAAACCGGCTAAGAAGTCAAAATTTTCAAATTTTTAGATTTCGTTCCATTGCCGGGTGGACTGAATTAACATCAATATTACACGTATATACACACATAAACCAGCTAGGAAATCCAAATTTTCATATTTTAGATTCGTTCCATAGCCGGGTGCTTTGAATTCAAATGCTTTTTTTCACGTATATACACATATAAACGGCTATGAAGTCCAAATTTTCAAATTTTAGATTTCGTTCCATTTCCGGGTGGATTGAATTAACATCATTATTACATGTATATACACACATAAACCGGCAAAGAAGGCCAAATTTTCAAATTTTTAGATTTCGTCCATAGCCGGTTCTTTGAATTCAAATGCTTTTTTTCACGTATATACACGTATAAACCGGCAAAGAAGCCAAATTTTCAAATATTTAGATTTCGTTCCGTTGCCGGTGGATTGAGTTAACATGCAATATACACGTATATACACGATAAACCGGCTGATGAGTCGATATTTTCAAATTTTTAATTTCGTTCCTTAGCCGGGTGGATTGAATTAACATGCAGATTACACGTATATCACGCATAAACCGGCTATGAAGTCGAAATTTTCAAATTTTTAGATTTCGTCCATAGCCGGGTGCTTTGAATTCAAATGCTTTTTTTCACGTATATACACGTATAAACCGGCTATTATGTCGAACTTTTCAAATTTTTAGATTTCGTGCCACTGCCGGATGGATTGCATTAACATGCATTTTTACACGTATATACACACATAAACCGGCAAAGAAGCCAAATTTTCAAATTTTAGATTTCGTTCCGTTGCCGGGTGGATTGAATTAACTTGCATTTACACGTTTATACACATATAACCAGCTTAGAAGTCCAAATTTTCAAATTTTTAGATTTCGTTCCGTTGCCGGGTGGATTGAATTAACATGCAATATTACACGTATATACACACATAAACCAGCTAGGAAATCCAAATTTTCATATTTTTAGATTTCGTTCCATAGCGGGTGCTTTGAATTCAAATGCTTTTTTTCACGTATATACACATATAAACCGGCTAAGAAGTCCAAATTTTCAAATTTTTAGATTTCGTTCCATTTCCGGGTGGATTGAATTAACATGCATTATTACATGTATATACACACATAACCGACAAAGAAGGCCAAATTTTCAATTTTTTAGATTTCGTCCATAGCCGGGTGCTTTGAATTCAAATGCTTTTTTTCACGTATATACCGTAAAACCGGCTATAAGTCGAAATTTTCAATTTTTTAGATTCGTTCCATTGCCGCGTGAATTGAATTAATGCATTTTTACATGTATATACACAATAAACCGGCAAGAAGGCAAATTTTCAAATTTTTATATTTCGTTCCACTGCCGGGTGGATTGAATTAACATGCATTTTTACACGTATACACACATAAACCAGCTTAGAAGTCCAAATTTTCAAATTTTTTATATCTCGTTCCGTTGCCGGGTAGATGAATTAACATGCATTTTTACACGATATACACACAAAACCGGCTAAGAAGTCGAAATTTTCAAATTTTTAGATTTCGTTCCTTAGCCGGGGTGCTTTGAATTCAAATGCTTTTTTCTGTATAAACACATATAAACCGGCTAAGAAGTCAAATTTTCAAATTTTTAGATTTCGTTACATTGCCGGGTGGATTGAATTACATGCAGTTTTACATGTATATACACACATAACCCGCAAAGAAGGCCAAATTTTCAAATTTTTAGATTTCGTTCCATAGCCGGGTGCTTTGAATAAAATGCTTTTTTTCACGTATATACACGTATAAACCGGCTATGAAGTCGAAATTTTCAATTTTTTAGTTTCGTTCCATTGCCGCGTGAATTGAATTAACATGCATTTTTACATGTATATACAACATAAACCGGCAAAGAAGGCCAAATTTTCAAATATTTAGATTCGTTCCGTTGCCGGGTGGATTGAGTTAACATGCAATATTACACGTATATACACGCATAAACCGGCTACGAAGTCGAAATTTTCAAATTTTAGATTCGTGCCACTGCCGGATGGATTGCATTAACATGCATTTTTACACGTAATACACATAAACCGGCAAGAAGGCCAAATTTTCAAATTTTTAGATTTCTTTTCGTTGCGGGTGGATGATGTTAACATTCAATATTACACATATATACACACATAACCAGCTAGGAAGTCCAAATTTTCAAATTTTTAGATTTCATTCCATAGCCGGGTGCTTTTGAATTCAAATGCTTTTTTCACGTATATACACGTATAAACCGACTATGAAGTCGAAATTTTCAATTTTTTAGATTTCGTTCCATTGCAGCGTGGATTGAATTAATATGCATTTTTACATGATATACACACTAACCAGCTTTGGAAGTCCAAATTTTCAAATTTTCAGATTTCGTTCCGTTGCTGGGTGCTTTGAATTCAAATGCTTTTTTTCACGTATATAACGTATAAACCGGCTATTATGTCGAACTTTTCAAATTTTTAGATTTCGTGCCACTGCCGGATGGATTGCATTAACATGC
>JANSJX010000798.1:0-16990 GCA_026168455.1 Theocolax elegans | reverse complement strand
AAAATTGGATTTTGTTTAAAAATAGAGTTAATATATATATGAAAATGTGTCAAAATATTTACTGTAAAATGTATAGATAGAATAGATAAGGATACACTATACACTATTATAATTACTCCACTAGAGATAATATATTGGCACCATTTCAAAGTTACATTCCTGTGAATGTAACATAGTCCAAAAAGTGAAATCTTCCGTGTGATCAATGCAACGACCTTCTGTGTATTTACATTTAGTGCCAGATCTGAGCGTAAGCTCGTTTCGATCTTTATTTACGGTAGCCGTAAATGACTGTATAGTGATCTCGAGTTTAGCTGTGACTACTACATTCTTATAGATTTGTCCGTCCGAGATGTAAACCTTGCCTTCGCAATTGCCATCCGAATCTACGTATCCGGATAAAATTATATTTCTGCGATTTGTTGCGTTTGCTACTAATTTTTCAACCACGATTTCTCCAAATTTAAATTGTCCGTATTTATGTATATCTTTACAGGCTTCACTCGATACATACTGCATATAGGTGGAATCACCACCTTTTACTAAACTACTATGTGAATTCATCCCGCAATGTCGTATTGTTTTTTCGACTTTTACTTTACATTGTTCAACAAATATTGGCGCATATTCGGTATATTGTAATAATTGTACATATTTTGATTCTAGTGTTGGTGTGAGGTCTTTGAAATCGCATTCACCTACTTTTAACAGAGACACAGTCGTGACGTTGGGTGTTGATGATGTGCCGCAGTTGTAGCCGACGAGTGCCTCGATGTTTGATAGGTGAAGCAGTACGGTGTTGATGATGAGTAGTGCGGTGACGAGATTCATCATGAACGTAGTGATCTGCAGTTATTCGTCGATGGAGGTTCCTGTAACATGAGAAGAGGAGTGATCAATTTCACTCTGTCTTCTAAGACGCGTTAAACGCAATTTGTTCGCATGTACAATACGAGTTTTATTATTCTTATAACTTATTTCTATATTAACGCCATTATCGAAAATTCTTAATATTTTATATGGTCCCATATATTCAGGGTTAAACGGATTTGTTTTTGGTTCTTGTAAAAGTAGAACCGTATCTCCGACTTTGAACAAACACGGATTTATTTCTGATCAATATTCTTTCGATTTTTCTTTCGAACGAACTAGATTGTCGCGGGCTAATTGCTGTATTTCGCTAAGTTTTTCATGCAATTGGGTAATGTAGTCTAAATAAGTGCCTTCTAGATGATCTTCGGCTGTGATATTAGCAGATGGTACGCGCGCAATCTTACCGAATATAAGTTCGAATGGGGTAAAGTGAGTTCCCTCGTGTACGCTCGTGTTATACGCAAAAGTGGCGCATGATAGCCATTCGTCCCACAATCGTTGATTATTTAAATAACATTTTAGATATTGCTTGATTACGTGATGCATTCTTTCAATTGAGCCATTAGATTGAGGCCTGTATGCCGTGGTAGTAATGTTTTTAATTTTACAGATTTTCGAAACGTTACGTATTAAACTACTTGTAAAATTTTTTCCTTGGTCAGTAAGAATTATTTTGGAGAACCGAATATGAAAACGAGATTGTGTAATAAAGCTGTAGCAATATCCATAGATGTAGCATTTTGTAATGCTACCGTTATGATGTATTTTGTTAGTAGACATTGCATTGTCAGTATGTAGGTGTTACCTTTAGGTGTTGTAGGTAAAGGGTCCAACGATTGTCGAGACTGATTTGTCGAAACTCGATCCTGGAGTATCAGTGATCACTAGTGGTTGTTTTACTTTTTGCGCACTAGCTTGTTCAATGACACACTCGGCACTTAGATACCACTTCTTGAACTTGTGCTTCAATCCGGACCAAAAGAAATCTTGGCGAATTCTCTTATAAGTTTTGCTACGCCTTTGTGTCCGTTGATTGGTGAAGTGTGAGTATCGATGATCAATGGTTCTCGTAGGCCGGGATCTGTATTTTTACTAAGTGTCGACAAATTATAATTTTGACTGGAGTTTCTTTAAACAAGTCTCCGTAGAATGTTAAGTATAAGAATCCATGGTATGTCGTCGATGGAGTCTGTTTTCGATATTCTGAATGAGCCTAGTTTATGCGTGACGACAAATTCTTTGAGTAAATTGAGCGTGACACGCACGTTCTCTGATTCTGTTCGTGAGTGAAGATCTTCCTTGACTGGTAGCGGCAAAGAGGTATTTCGTTCCTTGCGTGGCCCCGTTTATCTCACCTAACTTGATATTATTGAGTGGAGGAAGATTGCGGCAATCTAAAAGACTATCGGCTCCTTTATCGAGCGGTTCATTTTGTAATGTGACGAAGTAAGCTCTGTTATCTTTAGCCATGAGTAAACCGTCTCTTGATTCGACGATGTTTGGAGCTGGTCTTGGATTTCTTTTGTCGAGTCGATAAGGTATTGACGGAGGATTCAAAGATATCACTATTGTTGGAGCTTTCTCCGCTATCTGATTGCGTTTCATTACGTTGGCGGGTTCGTTTAAATCGATATCGCTGTTTACCGTTGACTAAACGTTCGTCATCTTCGTTACCGATTTTGTTTACTTGGTCATGAGTCGGTGTGGAAATGTTTTTGTTAAACTCTTCGTTATCGGTTAGGTTTGCAGATTGCCGTGTTCGATTTCGCGGAGTAAATATTTCGTCAGTATCAGATGTTAATGTAAATACGTTAGTCATTTCTTGGTTGGCGGGTTTCTAGATAACGCGTCGGCTACGACGTTGTTTTTCCCGGAATATAAACTATTTTATATTCGAATTCTCTGAGCTTAAAATAAAATCTTTTCAATCTTGAAGTTGGTTCTTTAATGTTGTGCAACCAAATTAAAGGCTTATGATCAGTATAAAAGGTAAATGTACGACCGAAAAGACAATGTCTAAATTGAAAGGCCGCATCAAGCATCGCGAGTAAGTTCTTTCTCTATTACAGCATATCGGGTTCAGCGCTTTTTAAGAGTCTTGAATAAAATGCTACAGGGAGATCGGAACCGTTTCTTTTTTGGCTAAGAACTGCGCCGATCGCATATTGCGATGCGTCGGTAGTGACATGAAATTCGAGTGAAAAATCGGGATGTTGGAGAATTGGAGCTTCGCACAACTTTTGAGATAATTGTTTGAAGGCCTTTTGTTGTTCTTCTTTCCAATTAAAGATACTTTCATTTTTTAGCAAATCAGTAAGCGGTTTGGCGATTTTTGCATAATTAGGTATAAATTTTCTATAATATCCCGTTAGTCCAAGGAACTGCTTAATATTTTTCTTCTCTTTCGGTAAAGGGAAGTTTTCAACAGAATTTAATTTTTCTAGGATCAGGTTTTACGCCGTTTGCTGATATGCTATGACCGAGGTATACGACTTCGGTTCGGTAAAATTGACATTTTTCCGCTTGTAACTTCATGCCTGCGTCGCGTAATCTTTGAACTACCACTTCCAATTTTTTATCGTGCTCTTCCAAGGTTTTAGCAAAATGATGCAATCATCAGCAAATACAAAAATTGAGTTACCTTGTAAGCCTTTGAAGAGAGCATCCATTAAAGACTGGAAGGTGGCAGGCGCGTTTTTCAGCCCGAAAGGCATTCGTTTGAATTGATAGTGACCATAAGGGGTAGAAAAAGCGGTATATTTACGATCTTGTTTACGCATATTTATTTGGTGAAATCCCGAAGCGAGATCGAGACAAGAAAAATATTTATTTCCGCCTAGACTGTCGAGAATATCATTAATATTTGGTAAAGGATAAGCGTTACTGATTGTTTTTTCATTTATACATCTGTAATCGATGACTAAACGCCATTTCTTCTCTCCCTGTGGACCATCCTTTTTGGGAACGATCCACAAGGGGCTGGAATACGCGCTATCTGAAGGTTCTATTATTCCTTGTTCGATCAGCTTCGAGATTTGTACATTAACTTCTTCTTTTAAAATTTGTGGCAAACGGTATTGTTTAGCTACTACTGGTATATCGTCTATTAAATCAATACGATGTTCGGTCATATTCGTAGCATGGAGTGTGTCTCCCGGTAATAAGAAAACATCGTTATATTCTTCGCTTATTTTATTAATCCTTATGTTAGTGTCAGAGTCGCATTTTTCGGTTTGTAAAATCTGACGCAGTTTATCAGATCGCGTGATGTTCAAAGTGGGAGTTACTACCGCGTTATTCGATGTGTAACTAAATGTATAAATACAGTTCCCCATCATGGGAAGTTCGTGATCCGCGAGTATTAGTTCTGCTTGTGCATCATTGTTTATATGTCCGTCGCTTGTCCAGTATGTTATGTGGGTCTCGTCGTCGTTAATCGCGTCTTCCTCAATGAGGATTTCATTATGTATTTATTGTTATACAGTTCATCGGCTAATAATTTAGTGTAGTCGGTCATTGTTAATGTCTCTGTTTGATCGTCGTCTGCGAATACTGATGGATGATTTTGTTGTAAGAATTCGTATTCGGACGGAGAGAATGTAGAGGTATCGTCTATGCTTATTTCGTCATTGTTTAAAGTTCGTGTCGAGTTGGTAGTGTCAGTATGCGTATGTGTTTTTTTCGCATGTGTTGATGACTTTTCCCTAGTTTTACTGATTTCGCGAGCCTTTATACTCTTTATTTTAGATATGTCGTGAGTTTTACTGAAGGTGACTGGGCATTCGCGGGATGGACGTACATCGTCGTCGCATTCGACCGGATTACTTTGCGTCTTTTCTTTTGTCTTATCGTTCGTAAAACGCAGGATGGGGCATCGCTGGCTCCGCATTCGACTGGATTACTTTCATCTTCCGATATCGTTTGTATTTCGCTTGTGCATATGAGATCGTCATCGTTAACAATTGTAACTCGCGGTATTCGTATTATTACGTCATAATTATTGTCGTTTGTAACTGGCACTACGACCGAACCGTAAAAATTTGTAGTACGTACGCCTCCGATCCGTACGCCCTTAGCTATTGTCGTTGTTTTCACGTATCCTATTTTCATGTCTGTTCTAGTTTTTGCTACTATATGTCGTGTGGAAGAAGCAGGCACGTTTATGACGATTTGTTCATCAAATGTAATTTGTGTATTTTCGATTGAATGGTTTCTTTAACAAAATTTATTGTTATACAGTTCATCGGCTAATAATTTAGTGTAGTCGGTCATTGTTAATGTCTCTGTTTGATCGTCGTCTGCGAATACTGATGGATGATTTTGTTGTAAGAATTCGTATTCGGACGGAGAGAATGTAGGGGTATCGTCTATGCTTATTTCGTCATTGTTTAAAGTTCGTGTCGAGTTGGTAGTGTCAGTATGCGTATGTGTTTTTTTCGCATGTGTTGATGACTTTTCCCTAGTTTTACTGATTTCGCGAGCCTTTATACTCTTTATTTTAGATATGTCGTGAGTTTTACTGAAGGTGACTGGGCATTCGCGGGATGGACGTACATCGTCGTCGCATTCGACCGGATTACTTTGCGTCTTTTCTTTTGTCTTATCTTCGTTAGGTCAACGCAGGATGGGGCATCGCTGGCTCCGCATTCGACTGGATTACTTTCATCTTCCGATATCGTTTGTATTTCACTTGTGCATATAAGATCGTCATCGTTAACAATTGTAACTCGCGGTATTCGTATTATTACGTCATAATTATTGTCGTTTGTAACTGGCACTACGACCCGAACCGTAAAAATTTGTAGTACGTACGCCTCCGATCCGTACGCCCTTAGCTATTGTCGCTGTTTTCACGTATCCTATTTTCATATCTGTTCTAGTTTTTGCTACTATATGTCGTGTGGAAGAAGCGGGCACGTTTATGACGATTTGTTCATCAAATGTAATTTGTGTATTTCTTGATTGAATGGTTTCTTTAACAAAATCTATCGTAACGAGGTTTTCGCGGAAAAATCTAGCTCCTAAAAGTGCAGGGGTGCGCAAGGGAAAGTTGTTTGGCATTACTATAAATTTCGCGTCAGTTTCGAATTTATCTAGTCTTAAAGTGACCGATCCGAGTGATTCTAATGGCGTGTTTGATATTCCCGCTAAAAAGGGTCGATCGTCTGCGTTGATTGCTATGTTGTTTTTCAGATATCCTACTTTTATGACATTTAACTGCGCGCCCGTGTCGATCATAGTTTCTACTTCATTACCGATTATATCCTTGCTAGAAAGAACGATTATAGGAATATCTAATAAACCATTTACTGCTGCGAAGTGGACGGTTTTACGTTCAGTGTGTTCATCGGGCGATTGAGGGAGTTTTGTGCGGGATTGCCCGTTTTGCCCGTCTCCCTGTGTCCGTTTCCCGACGCGTAAATTTTAGCGCGGCACTCCTTTTCTTCGTGTCCGTTACGTTTACAGTAATTACATACCGTGGTGTCGTATTTCTTCCGTCGGCATTCGCGTTCAAAGTGACCGGGCTTACCGCAATAATTACAATTATTATGAAAATCTTTACTTTTACAATAACGCTCGTCGTGTCCAGGACGTTTGCAATAATTACAATAGCGATCATTACTATTCCTTTGTTTGTTGTCAAAATTGTTTTCTGTGCGCATAATGTGTCTATTTTCCGTTCGTCTGTTATCAAAGTTTCGATGACGCTCGTCTCGGTTTTCGAATCGCGGAGGGGGTTCTCTGTTACGGTTCTGTCGCGGACGCTCGTCGTAATTATTGTAAAGTCCGTATTTCTGTCTGTCTATTTCCATTCGTTTCTCGATTTTTAACGCGTCATCAAAGGCATCATTTAACGTATCATAATAATTTAACAGTCCTATTCTATAAGATGGCGGAAGGCCATAGCGAAATCCTTCGAGCATTTCGTGTTCAATCTTTCCTAGTTGATGACGATCCAACACCTCGAGTCTATCTTCATGCATTATCGCGTCGATCAAATTAATTTTAATTTCGTTCACTCTACCGATGAATTGTAGCATGTCTTCGTTGTGCCTTTTTGCCAACGTAGCAATCTGACCGCGATAATGATTCGAGGTATCATTTGTGGAGAACACATTTTTTAATCGCGTAAGCAGTTCGTCAATCGTCGCGAAATTAAAATCTTCCACTGCCGTATATGCATAATCGTGCAGTTTAGTGTTTTTTATCAAATTCGCGACTTCCGCGTGAGTGTTAGGGGTCAATTGATTTTGTACTTTGCGACATGCTTTCACAAACTGAGCTTAAGTTATTGCCCGTAAACATAGGGATACTATTTAATAATTCGCGCATAATAATGGCGGACGTGGTATTTTCGCGCGGACGGTCTACTACTTTTGTTAACATTTCTGTAAACATTTTCATTAATTCTCTGTCATTCTGGTCGCGGATGGACGGTGTACGTCGTTTTGTTCGGTTTCAAAAGGATTACTTGTACGTTCGTTCTGACTATCATTCATCCCGCTATCTTTACGTGTTTGCATACCGTTTAGTCTTTCTTGTAATTCCAAATTTCGCCGTCTTTCCTCGGCAATTTTGTTCGCGCACTCTTCGGTCATTTGTTGGTAACGCGCTTCTAATTCGGCCTTTTGATTTTCGAGTGCAATCTCACTTTGTTTAAGTCTGTTAGCGCGTCGTTCCATCTCTTCCCGAAGTAATTCGAGTTCGCCCGTGTTTAAATCAGTCATACTTCGTGTGATTGGCATTATGGCGAATGTAAAGAGATTTTATTTTAAGAATCGATTTATTAAATATTTCGAATTTATCACTTCCCGTTCGACCATTAAAACTGGTATATTGCAAAATATCGCGAAAAAATTGTTTTAAACTTGAATGATAAATATATTCAATCTTCCATTTACAAAAAATGATGTATATATATATTCAAAAATATACGTATGTGTTCGTATATATATATGTATATTATTAATTTTTTTTCGTATCCCACCGCTGTCACCAAAAAATGTTGTGTCCCGGATAATTTTACAGATAAAAAAAATTAAAGTTATGATTTTGCTGATTTTGATTCTTGTAAACGGAAGAATGAACTAAATAACTTTACTTAACTTTTACTGACGAGAACCGTGGTAGAGCGAGGCAGGTCTTAGCAGTTCCTGTGAAGGGTGTATAGGGTGAATAGGTAGGGCAGCAGCTGTCACCAGGAGAAGATTTCGGCTTCCTCCAAGCCAAATCCAGGACGACGAAGATGTGTGAGTCGAAACAAAGTCGAAAACGACGATGACGGGAAGATTGATTTCGAGAGTGAACGCAACAGTTTGTGAAACACGGGATAGTGGATGGAAGTCCGGATAAAGTCAATTACGAGATCACAGATTTATATTTTACACTCAATTTATTTAAAATAGCATAATTATATTTCACAGAATTAATAGCTTTTGACAAATAGATACGAATTTAAAACAACAGTAATTATTGTCCGAACTGAGGTACAAAATTTAAAGGAGTTGAAAATACGCGAAGATACAATCTCTTATACATGTGAGAGTAGGAAGACCGACTTATTCGAGTCCGCTCGATCGACTAACTACAACTCTCCTCGACTGACTGTTGATGCGCGTCCTCTCTCGAGGTGGTATGGAGGGGAACGACTACTGCGCATCTTGTGGTACGCCGTTCTTGAAGGCGGAGCTGTTCTTGATTGGTTGTGGGCGGCCCTTCGGTGGTGTACGGATGGGGCTGCGAATCCACTTATTGGTTGGAGGTGGGGCGTTGTCAGCAAACTGATGAGATCTTCGGCGTCTCTTGATTGTTTTGGCGAATGTTTTGATGACGTACTTATTTATGTGATTTGGTGTATACTATTGCAATTTTGTGAAGTCATGCTATTGTCAAACACGTTAGTCATTCGAGTAAGAAGATATTTAAATAGTAATATTAACGGAGTGGAGAGTCAGTTTCGTAAACATGAGTGTGTTCGTGGAAAGACATTAATTCATATATGTAACTTAATATTAAATAAATGTTATAATAACAAGTATTAGCGGCATTATACAATTCATAATGCATAAGATTATTATTAATATAACGTATTGTGGCGCGAAACGCATGAATCTATTGGGAAAGGATTAGGAGAACATGACATATGAGTAGGTGGCAGAGGTTGCGTGGAGAATTGACGGTGGCGCTAGTCTGGTGGTGCAGAAGGGAACTAAGGATTTGACTTGGTGCGAGAGAGAAAGGTATAGGTGATTCATGCGATAGTGGCGCTAGTCTGGTGGCGCGGAAAGGAACTAAGGATTTGACTATGTGCGAGAGAGAAAGGTATAGGTGATTCATGCGATAGTGGCGCTAGTCTGGTGGCGCGGAAAGGAACTAAGGATTTGACTTTGTGCGAGAGAGAAAGGTATAGGTGATTCATGCGTGCACAATATATGCGTAGACATAACATATGAATAATGTATTTGAATACATTTATAACTAACTGCTAAGTATATATATTGTTATATTTGAATACGATCATTACTAACATACTATTTTATACTTATTTTGGATAAATCGTGGTTATTGTTGACTAATATAAAAGTATAAAAAAAACTGCCCGACATTACAGTGGTACGATTATTTATTTATTTTTAGTGTACACTCTTCGCGTTATGTCGCGGGTGCTCGTGCACGTACGAATATAAATCAGTATAATTAAGCGATATTAACAATGAAATATTGACTGGAACGGTAATTAGAACGCGTCCGCTTACTATCGGTATAAATTAGAATATACTTTGTATCTTAATAGAAGAAGACCGTTCGAAGATTATCGGAGTGGCGCGATTGCACGTCCGTTTGGTATCAAGGCAGTCTGAGCACTGGCGGGAGTCGACGAGCACACTGCGCTCGTGAGTAGCATCGTGGCGGGGATAGTTCAGTCTGATTGGTCGCGCGTGACGATACATAGAAGGTTCTAGAAGCGTTGGTCTCTTTTTGTTGGTCCGTTGTTGTCAAGCGCGAAAACGCTGACTTAAACTTTACGCGAAAATATCGTAACTGGCGACGATATCTAACACCGGATGTTATAAGGATACATGATATTTATTCCGTTGGCTTCTACGTCGTATAATTACTCTATATGCTTCTAGAATGTTCTATGTTCGTTGGTTTTACAATATTCGTTAATATATTATTGATTATCGGGAGGGGAAAAGGATCTTTATTACAAAAGTCTGTTGTATATGAAATTTCGAGTCGATCGCTTAAGTTAAATTTCGAAATAGAGACGTTTTGTGTTTCGCGGTGTTGTTTACTGATGTTTCCTGTGATTAGAAATATTCCTTTCTTATTTATAATAATTTTAAATGGTAACATTACATTCATTTATAATAAGCATGCGTATATTAGTATAAAAAGTATGTATATAAGTAACGCTGGTTTTTTATCGCATCTTGCGATTGGTGCAATACGTGTTATTCAATAATATTCATATAGTTCTTGTCCCTTTATATGTTTAAACAAAATTGTAAATAAACAGTTGCATTGTAAGAGTCTTCAGATGGTACCAGTCGACGCTATTCATGATCGAGAAGTTGTTTCGGGAAGATTTGCCGTATGTCGGTAAGACAGTTTCACTCCTTATCGATGGAGGGTAATATATTACCGACTGTCGCATGTTTGATGGTCGTCGGCAGCTTATCGTCTCCCTCTGGTAACATTTACCGGCAGCCGCCTCGTTTAGTTACGTATCACTCGATCAACGTTGATAGAACTCTCATCTGCCAGAAATGGTCGGTGTATCGACTATTATTGGTGTTGGAACGTTTTCGTAGCAGGGCCAACCTCATCTGCGGATGTGCGTGGCTCGTCTCTGTAGTGGGCGATCTAGAATTTTGATCATTTATCCAACCACCGCGAGGGTTAACATACATTAGTATACTGTATATACGAATATGTGTTAACTATAGTGACAATGGATGGTATAGGTGGGAACAAATATGCATATCGTATAGAACGATGAAATTTTGGGGGGGTGGGGCTCTTATCAAAATTTTGATATCTGTCGTCGTTGTCTAGTAAACTCCAATAGTAGCGTACAGTTACGTCACAGTGCTTGAATTGATATATATATATATGTATATATGAGTAATCATACAATAATAAAAATAATAATAAATATCGGTTTAGGCGGTATATTCCATGGTTGTTATCGAGAATAGAAGTGCACGACTGGTCGATGTTTGGTGTGTGGACCCAAGTCACTCCCACTCCTACAGCATTCAAGATATGCATCTGAGACCGATTTCATATTAGTCGCTTAAGATCTACACACTGCCATCTATTCGCCTACGCAGATAAAAGTGTTTAACATTTATTGAAATAATATTGTACTTAAAATAACAATAGTATGTGATTAACAATTAAGTTAGATCGTTTATATTTCTTAGTTATACAATAAGAACAACATAGTAAGGTCGCAAATTCTGCGAGCTGAGCCTCATATCGTAACAGTGTCAGTTAAGACCATTGGCTGTCTGACTTTCCTTCTAACCAGCTTGTTTGTTTCACAGATTTTACATTTACTTATTAATTTTTTAATATCTTCTTTCATATTAGGCCAATAGTAATTTTGACGGATCCGGTTATAAGTCTTCGTGATACCCTTATGACCGTTCGTGGGAGCACCGTGAATATCTGTTATTATTGAATCCCTTAATTCCGGGTCCGGTATTTGGGTTTTATTATTGCAAATTATTAATTTTGTAGTATCGTCCAAAAAGTTATTCTTTAAAACGTTCACGATGTCTGTCCACGAAAGATCATCGATATTCGAAGTTTTCGATAATCGAACGGATTTCAAATTCATTGATAGGCATACATCACGAACCGACGCGATTGCTTCTTCAAAAATGTCATAATCAACCCGAATGTGTAAATTTTCTTTGATAGGAGCGGCTATCAACACCTTACCGTTTCGTTCCGTGGTTTTTGCCCTACCTAGCGTCAAGTGATCGTTTACCGGTAACTCATCTCGATCTGATAGTTGTTTGGCTCCAGTACAAAGAGGTTGGTTTTTCTGTGTGACGAAATAGATGATATTGTCACGATTTAAAAGAAATGAATCTCGCGTTTCTATAATGTTCCTACAAATATATGGTCGGTTTTGTTCTCGCGCATTTACGTCATATTCGACTGCAGGGGGATCTATGATGTCTGTCGTTTCGTTTTGTGTATTCGTTGTGTCGGATGAATCTTAATGACTTTGAGTCGAGTCTCCAGTAGTCGAGTTGTCAGTGTTTGTATCTCCCGTATCGCAATTTTTACTAAGCCGTTCTTCTAATGTCGTAATTTCGTCGACCGTTGGTTGTTCATGATCTATAACAGTAGTTAGCGGGTCTTGTTCGTCTGCGTGATCAGTTTGTTGGGGCGTAGTAGTTGTAGGAATAGTCCATTGATGAAGACGAACTCGTACTTAGTCGCGTTTCTCTGTGTGACAAGTCGGGTGTGTTATTGTGCGCATCTTCAAATTTCTTTTCAATAATATTCACCTGGTCTAACTCTGGAGGATTCCGGGAAAGAGCATCTGCTACGTAATTGGTCTTTCCTGGTTGGTAAATTACCTCAAACTGAAATTTTTCCGTTAATTTAAAATACCAATTTTTGAGACGAGAGGAGGAGTCTTTTATACGATGCAGCCAGACGAGTGGTTTGTGATCGGTGACAAACATAAATTTCCTACCGATTAGAAAGTATTCGAATTGGTTTGCACAGTACAGCATTGCGAATAGTTCCTTTTCGATCGTGCTGTATCTTGTCTCCGTATTCGTCAGAGATTTGCTGGCGTAGGCGATCGGGAGGTCAGCTGATTCCCTTTTTTGTGATAAAACTCCACCGATCGCATAGTTCGATGCGTCTGTAGTTACATAGAAATTGTTATTAAAATCCGGGTATTGAAGTATGGGTGCTTCTACTAATTTTAGTTTTAGGGTTTCGAATGCTTCAGACTGTTCGTTACCCCATACAAATTTACGATCCTTCTTCAACAAATTAGTTAAAGGTTTGGCTAGTTTGGACATGTTGTGAATGAAGATCCTATAATATCCGCAAATTCCCAAGAATTGGCATATGTTCTTCTGTGTTTTTGGTATCGGGTAATTGACAATTGCTTTTATATTTTCCGGATTTGGTTCCAATCCTCTAGCGCTTACGGAATATCCCAAGAAAATCACGTTATCCTTATAAAATTGACACTTGTTTGGATTCAGTTTTAAATTGGCTTCCTTTAGTTTACTAGACAATTCCACAAAGACTTGATCTAGTTCATCGAGCGTCTCAGCGAATAGGATTATGTCGTCAATGTAACCGAGCATACCTTTGACTCTCGTTCTACCTTCCATGGTGAGTGGCTTCTGGCCCACAACTTTGTTGGTAAGCTCCTGGAATGTACTCGGAGCAGTAGAGATTCCGAAAGGCATTCGCTTAAAATGATAGTGCCCAAAAGGAGTAGAGAAGGCCGTTTTCTCGCGATCTTCAGGTCGAATTTCTATTTGATGGAATCCGCTATACATGTCAGCAACGATGAAGTATTTTGCGCCACCTAACTGTTCAACTAAGTGTGTGATGTTTGGAATCGGGAAGGGATAAGGTCGCGTCTTCTCATTCAGTTTTCTAAAGTCGACTACAACCCTCCACTGCGAGTTTCCCTGGTTATCGTCACGTTTTTTGACAACCCACAATGGATTATTGTACGGCGAATCACTGCGTTCTATAATACCGGTGTCTAATAATTTAATAACTTGTTCGTAGACTACCTCCTGTAATTTCTGTGGGATCGGATATTGCTTGACATTGAGTGGTATTTCATCGTATGTTTCGATCTTGTGCTGTATCAACTTAGTCGATGATAAAGATTCCCCTTTAAGATGAAATATGCTACCTGTGTTCTCAATGAGCTTTCCCAGCCTATCCTGTAATTCGGGATTTAAGTGGTCTTGATTAATTTCCTCCAGAATCCTTCTGTTCCTGGTTCTCTCGTCCAATGCGAAAAGGTCTTGATTTTTGTGCAAGGCTTTCCTTCCATCCTTCTTCGCTGCATCTTGGTAGCGGTAATGTTCAATAATCCCTGTTATATCCGTAAACGACTGTGCTAGATACGGACGAACCTGTTCGTAGTCTTCTATCAATGGATCCTTGCACTCCATAGTTTCCAAATTTTCGGTTCCCGATACGTAAACATTAAATAATTGTGTATCTAAAAGACTATTTACTTGTAAATTCGTAAGATTCACTTCCTGAAGTTTTTCCGATGTCGTGCCTACTAAGCATACGTTCGGGTCTCGCTCGCATATGTCAAGGTAATCCTCGTTCTCTTCACTTGCGACTGATTGCGTCTGCAATGGCGCGTTAGTTAAGGTTGATTTACAATAATACGGTATCCCACTTGGAAGAGCAGGTGAGTCGGGTTCGAGAGGAACCAGTTTGTCGAGCCACTCCTTAAGTACCGATTCGTTGGATCTTTCGCTGTTTCCGGTGTAGTTATCCATCATGTAATTATCCATCTTACTTAGAGGAAGTAAGGTGACATTGGTTAGGAATATTTCAGCCTCTATGTCGCCGTCATTGAATAATTCCACGTCAACGTATCCATTATCGTTTGTAACAACGACGTCCCCCGCTCTGATTCGATTATCGGTGAATTCTATTTTCGGTATATAACCATACTCGTGTTCATCCGGAATGTCTAATGTTAATTTTACCATTACGCTGCTAAATGGTTTTATTAATGTTGGTCCATTGGTATTAATAAAATCCAATTTTTGATTCTCAAAAATGAACATATTTCCCTGGAAATCTAACTTTGCTTTTCTATCTTCAAAGAACATGGAGCCTAATAGCGCGGGAGCCAAAAGTGGGAATGTATCTTTTACTACGACAAAGTGGCTTAGTTTTCCATATAAATTTATTTCACATGTTCCCAGTGGGAAAATATCCTCTCCACTTATTCCTATCAATATAGGAGTCTTCTCCGTTTTGATTTTTACGTGATCTCGCAGCTGTGATTCCTTTATGACGTTCGGTTGTGCACCCGAATCTAACATTGTATATACTTGCTTTTCCTTTAGATCCTCCGAGGTTATCTCCACGTGCGGTATACTAGTGCTCTTGTTTAGTTTGACGATGTAGACTGGCGCATCCTCACTTGGTTTGTGGGGCATCTGGATGTACTTGGCAGCGCTTGCCCCTTCTGCGCCGCCATGCTCTCGTTTCCCTGGTTTCTTAGTTTATCTTCCTGGTCATTTCGCCACGTTAATTTCCTGCATTCGCTGACCTCGTGACCGTAGTTTTTGCAATAATTACACGTCGGCATTACTTTTGGTCCATCTTGTCGACTACTCGGTTCTCTAAATCTCTGTTTAAATTCCTCTCGTATCTTCCTGAGTAGTAATTATCATAATTTCTTCGACTTCTGAAATTTCTATCGTCTTGTCTTTGATATTTATTGTAATTCTGCCGGTCCCGATTTTGAAATATGCTGTGTGTATTGACCGGACGTCTATGGTTGTTTCGTTCGAAATCTTTGCGTTCGTCGCGCTCGCCGAAACTCCGTGCCTTGTTCCCGCCGTGTTTAATTTCATCTCTCTCCATTTGTTTATCGACGGCTATGGCGTCATCGACTACTTCCTGGTAGGTTAGGTGACGCGGATCTTTAAGTTGGTTGCGAAATGCGGGACGTAATCCATCGCGAAATCCTTCAATAGCTTCTCGTTCGATTTCTAAAATTTCACGAGCGTCGAGATCGTCATTAACGTCAAACCTTCTTCTATCCAGCATAGCATCTTTGATGTCAGTGACCCTTGATATATAGTTGAGCAGCGGTTCGGCGTAAAGATGCTTAATAGTGTCCAACTTCCCTCTCAGATGATTCATTGTCTCGGTTGGTGCAAAAACTACCTTTAAACGGTCGATGAACTCTTCTAGATTATCGAATTCCATGCCGTCCACGGCCGTATAAGGTTGGTCGTCCAGTTTATTCTTTAATAATTTGACGATCTCTACTTCTAACGCACGAGGGATCGATTTAACTGCTAGTTTGCAGGCGCGTGCGAATTTCATAAGATTGGTACCATTGAACCTTGGAACTCCATTGTAATGTCGGGCAGTTTTTTTATACTTTTATATTAGTCAACAATAACCACGATTTATCCAAAATAAGTATAAAATAGTAAGTTAGTAATGAACGTATTCAAATATAACAATATATATACTTAGCAGTTAGTTATAAATGTATTCAAATACAATATTCATATGTTATGTCTACGCATATTGTACACGCATGAATCACCTATACCTTTCTCTCTCGCACATAGTCAAATCCTTAGTTCCTTTCCACGACACCAGACTAGCGCCACTATCGCATGCATCACCTATACCTTTCTCTCTCGCACAAAGTCAAATCCTTAGTTCCCTTCTGCACCACCAGACTAGCGCCACCCTCAATTCTCCACGCAACCTCTGCCACCTACTCATATGTCATGTTCTCCTAATCCTTTCCCAATAGATTCATGCGTTTCGCGCCACAATACGTTATATTAATAATAATCATATGCATTATGAATTGTATAATGCCGCTAATACTTGCTATTATAACATTTATTTAATATTAAGTTATATATACGAATTAATGTCTTTCCACGAACACACTTATGTTTACGAAACTGACTCTCGACTCCGTTAATATTACTATTTAAATATCTTCTTACTCGAATGACTAAAGTGTTTGACAATAACATGACTTCACAAAATTGCAATAGTATACACCAAATCACCTAAATAAGTACGTCATCAAAACATTCGCCAAAACAATCAAGAGACGCCGAAGATCTCATCAGTTTGCTGACAACGCCCCACCTCCAACCAATAAGTGGATTCGCAGCCCCATCCGTACACCACCGATGGGCCGCCCACAACCAATCAAGAACAGCTACGCCTTCAAGAACGGCGTACCACAAGATGCGCAGCAGTCGTTCCCCTCCATACCACCTCGAGAGAGGACGCGCATCAACAGTCAGTCGAGGAGAGTCGTAGTCGAGCGGACTCGAATAAGTCGGTCTTCCTACTCTCACATGTATAA